>JYFJ02003944.1:0-36169 GCA_000934665.2 Catajapyx aquilonaris
CCCCCCCCCCCCCCCATAATATTGCTGAATGGATAAAGTGAAAGCTATGGTAACTACTATACCTAGGAGACGAGGGTGGATAATTGCAGCTACCCTGATCCTAGTGCAATTATTAGCTCGAGTGTAACTTTATTATTGGCAGTAGTTTTCTTTCTCATAAAGTTTTATGTGCTTTTTCCCCCTGCATGTCCCTTCAACGGTCTTCTTCTTTTTTCCCCCCCTTTCCAAGTTCCAAAGAGATTTATTTCCAAACCCCTCCCTAGGGGCAGACTGGGTCAAGTCCAGAAAAATAGTCTGAATAGTTTTCCAAGAGGAGGGAGGGACGAAAAAAAGAGAGAAAAGAGCGTCTNCCCCTCTTCCTTTTTCTCCTCCCCACCCCAACTTTCTTTGCACCTGGTCCTTTTCCCCCCCCTGCCATTAACCAAAAAGAAAGAAAGAAAGAAAAAGGTGGTGCCACCTGGGCATGGCATCATGAAGCCAGACATACCCTGGGGCGCTCAAGACTCCCCAAGAAAATGCTTAGAAAAAGTTCCCAACAATATCAAGACAAAATAAACCCAATATGAACAATCAGCACCTTTTTTGGGGGGGTAAATACAGAAAAAAATCAAATAAAGTCCACACTTATTTTTTCCATTACCTGAAATACGACAACATAATGTAACCGCAGTATCACTTTTATTGTCCACTGCAATTATTACAGATACAGATGCCTTTCATGGGCATCATCAATATATAATGAAGCAATAAACAAATGAGGCGATTTCCTTATCTTCACTTTAGACCTTGGGGAGGGTTTCACCATCATTGCTACAGCAATAAGATACTGCTGTACAACAGGGGAAGGGCTGGAACAGTTTGAAACCTGAGGTGTTATGTCTGGGGCAAGAAGGTCAGGTCAACATTTTTAACCGTCTTGCTCACTTCCTTGTGGGGCTTGGCCAGCCCTGGAAATAACCAGTCTAGACTGGTCATGCAATAGTAATTTCCTTAATAATATCAAAGAACCAAGTACGCAACATATAAGCACCAGATTTTAAAATGTAGGCCCCCTGCTTAAAAAAAAAATTAAGCACAATTCTTCCAAATGGTTCGGTATGACCTACACGAGAATTATTGACTTTTCTTGTACCGCCATCTCTCAGGAGCTAATTGCCTAAAAGCGTACATGCAAAATTTTGCAAAAAAATAATAATAACAATCCGAGTTCCTAGGAGCTAGGTTCACAAAAAAAAAAATTGTTGCAGATAAGTCTTTGTTCAGGTTTAAACAGATATTGGTTTTTTTAAAAAAATTGCTATCCTTAATTTGCGAACACAGTCCTCAGCACTCACAATAGTCTCATAGTCACAACTAGACCGAATAATTAGCAAACAATTTTGGATCGCATTTTACACAAATGGAAGTTCACGTAAAATTTACAGTACGGTTTAGTTAGCAGCTAGGCCAATCACATTGTACGAAAGTCCAATAAATCACGACTGCGATGCGATGCGTAAATGATATTCGTAAAAATAAGGGGTCATTTACATGTTAATGAAGAAACTGACGCCATTCTGGACCAGGTCCAGATTCAATGCTAGTCAATTTTAAAAAAAAAACCTGCAGTACCAACATGATTTATAAAATTATGTGATCCGCAATCTGCGTTTGCATTTCACATAATTTTAATAAATCATGTCGGTACTGCAGTTTTTTTTTTGTGCCAACAGAATTAATAAATGGTTCGGAGTAAACCAATATGCAACTGCAAACTTTGCCATGCAAGTAAATAACCCCTGTGTACAGTTCATTACATGTACAGTGGTCTAGTTGTTTAAAAAAATCGCACCACCACCGGTATTCACACAATTTTTCAAAGTTAGAAAAAGTGAAAAAGTGGCTGCGCAGCGGGGGAGAAATTGAAGGAAAAGCTGCAATATTTTTCACCCAAACAATTTCTACGTAATTGTTAAAAACAGAAAATTTACTTTCGATCACCTATATTTTCCATGAAAGCTCGTTATACTCATTGTAAAGTATCATCAATGCAACTAGAATTACTGATCATTGTTGCCCATTACTACAATGTCACCACCTCTATGAACTGTTCAAAGAGCTTGGGATAATTATGATGCCATGTAAAAAAAAAAAAAGTGACGCCACATCTGCAACAATCAGTACTAACAGCAATTAAACCACAGCAAATATCAGAACTAAAAGAAAATGAAAGGAATGCAAGATGAAACAATGGGAAAGAAAGAAAGAAAGAAAAAAACCTTTTTCTTTTTCTGATCGGAAATGGCGGGAAGCTCAACGACCCCCAAATGGTATATTCCTCCATCTTGGATGGCCTCTGTCTCTCTCTCTCTCTTTGGTGGTCGTTTTGTTGGTTATTCGAAGAAGCCATCGTTGGATGAGTGTGGGTCTAGTCATGACCTGCAATGTTGTGTAAGCATGCCCTAGACTCACACCCACCCGACGACGACTTCCCAATGGACCACTGTTTGGTGGTGGTTGATGGCGTCCGTCCGTTGTCCTTGGCTGTGTGGCTTTGGCTTGGGCTTCTTCTTCTTCTTCTTCTTCTTGTCCCCCCCCTCCTCTTCAACAAGAAGAAAAAGGTTGCGCGCGCGCGAATGGGGAGGGCTGTTGAGGGCAAAAAAGGGCGGGAAAGAGAAGGGGAGGGCATCAGCTCAACAGTGGTGGTGGTGGTGGTTGAGAGGATCTCTCTCTGTGTGGGGATGGGGGAGCATAGCCATGGGGAGGAGGAGGAGGGCAAGAGCCAACAGACAAGGCGATGACCCTCCCAAAGGCACCCCCCTCCTCCTCTTCTCCCCAGTCCCCCCCACCCAACTCTCCCAACCATTTCAAGGACAATTCTCTAGGGTTCATGCCACAGGCCAGCCAACCCCTGCCAACATACATGGGAATGCTCTCTGTCTGTCTCTCATCCTCCTCCTCCACCACCCACCCACCCACCACCAGAAAATAAAAGACAATGAAACAGGATGGCCGGAAATGTTGGAATGCAATCAATGGTAACAACACTCGCAGAACCTGGGAGGGAATGTTAATCACCTGCAAAGTCATTACGGTCCAACCATCACCCAATAAAATAAATGGATAAGACAGATAAATAAGCAAAAGATTGTCCATGGCAGTGGGGTTACTAGTGCCATGGCAACAGGTCGCCATGGCATTTTTAAAAAATGTATTACTACCATCAGCTACCATGGCGGAAACAAGGCCGTATGAATAACTGGTACCGCTGCTGTAGTACGTAAATAAATAAATCTTACACAAGAACAAGTTTGTTTGTCCATGGCAGTGGGGTTACTAATGCCATGGCAACAGGTCGCCATGGGATTTTAAAAAAACTATGTGCTACCATGGAAACAAGCGCCGTGTGAATAACTGGTGCCGCTGCTAGTACGTAAATAAATAAATCTTACAATACATAAGAACAAGTTTGCTTGTCCATGGCAGTGGGGTTACTAATGCCATGGCAACAGGTCGCCATGGCATTTTAAAAAACAATGTATTACTACCATGGAAACAAGGCCGTGTGAATAACTGGTACCGCTGCTAGTACGTAAATAAATAAATCTTACATAAGAACAAGTTTGTCCATGCCAGTGACGTTCCTGGTGCCATGCCAACAGGTTGCCATGGCATTTTTTAAAAACAATGTTGTGGATTACTACCATGGAAACCGGGGCCATATGTAAAGAACTGGTACAGCTGCTAGTATGTAAATAAATAAATCTTACACAAGAACAAGTTTGTTTGTCCATGCCAGTGACGTTCCTGGTGCCATGCCAACAGGTTGCCATGGCATTTAAAAAAAAACAATGTTGTGGATTACTACCATGGAAACCGGGCCATATGTAAAGAACTGGTACAGCTGCTAACTTGCATGTGAGGGATTTGAGCGATATCATCGCCGGGCGATGAATCCAATTGTTTGGGGGGGGGGGGCGAAAGCCGATTGTTACCATGATTTGTTGCTTTCGCCCCAAACGATTGGATTCATCGCTCGGCCAAATCGGTCACATGTAAGCGCACCATTAGGGCCAGTTTCGCCGAGCTCGGTATGACTTTTAGAACCTCGGTTATAACCAGAATATTGTGGCGCAGCAACCATTGTTGTCAACAATGAAAAACTGAGGATGTTTTTTTTTTTTTCGAAATGAAACTTGGATTTAGGGCCTGTTTCGCAAACCTCACTATATTACATATCAGAGTTTCTTCTCAAAAAAAATCCTCAGTTTTCATTGTTGACAACAATGGTTGCTATGCCACAATTCTGGTTATAACCGAGGTTCTAAGTCATACCGAGCTCTCGGTGAAACTGGACCTTAGTAAATAAATAAATAAACAAGCAAACAAACTAGCAAATCTTAAATAAGGAAAAGTTTGTATGTCCGTGGCAGTGGGGGGGTTACCGGTACCATGGCAACAGGTTGCCACGGCATTTAAAAAAACCCATGGTTGTTGTTTACATAGCCATGGAAACAGGTCACGTGGAGATTGGGCTCCCCTGCCAGTAAATAAGTAGATAAATACAGTCTATAAATTTAATGAACATATAAAAACATCTCCGTGTACGGCAGAGTACGTCTCATTTCACGGATTAGCATGGCAACGGCTAAACCAAGCAGATTGGCAGTTCAAAGAACAGGTTCAGCAGCTAGTAAATGCATAAATAAATAATACATTCACCACATTTGCCCTGTAATGGAGAGCGACGGAGGAAGTAGTATTGGCGTTGCTTCGGTGAGCAACCATGATCAATGAAATGCACGCTTCTCGATAACAGCTTTACTCTCACTGGGCTGACAGACTGTACATCAAGCGTAGAGAATAAATTTCTCTGCCTCGCGTAAATAAATACATGTGTTACATTTTTTACAATAGAAGATTTTTTTTTTTTTGTCATGGAAAGCGTAGTTACACTGTGGACACTTAAGGTCCACCGTGCGGTGTAGCGGGATTGCCTATGAAGCATTCACTCGCCGTAAACCTAAAATGTCCGCGAGAGTAGGAATAGTGCACCATAAAATAGTGCACTTGTCAATGGAATGTGTAGGTTTAAGCCATGCTCACATGGTTTCTGTCTGCCGAGTTTAGCGATTGTAAGAGACCCACAATAGCACACCTTGGCAAATAAAGCATTGCACTATTTCAGCTTATCCGAGGTAATGCACTTTTCAGGATCAGCACCAATAATAATATTGGCTACTATTATTGCAGCATGCCTCATTCCAAGCTTACAACAGTGATGCAACTAATTACAAAGGCCGCATGAAGATAGCGCTACATACATGGAGGTAAGTCAGTTTTACAGTGACAATTAGCAGTGAAATTAGGTGGCATCCTAAGTGAGATCTTCACGTGCTTATTTTCATCCGAGAACAGGGACGCACATCTTTCATAATGGAAAAGCGAACAGCAAGTTGCAGAAAAATATATTGGCGCAGCTCTTCGATCAGGCCACGCCAAAACACGAAACCCTGCATTTCAGGAATTGTTATAACCCAATGAATTTCAAGTGAAATATAACCACTTATCACCATGCTGCAGATCACCCTCTATGCATATTCTCACAATCTTTGTGCATCACTGAAAGCAAGAATTAAGATCTGCTAAGGTTGGACCCTCGTTCTCAGTTTGGAAATGGCAAACACACTATCCCTTTCCCTTTTTTTTAAATTACGCAAAAGCCAAGGTGTGGTCTCACAAGTTTCGTTGTGCAATCATACTGTACGTAGGTCTCACCACGAGAGAAATTGGGTGAGCACTTGCCTGCCTAGACCTTATCATGAGTTGATATGCAAGGCAATCCAATGGTTGCATACAGTGACCAGTAGCAAAGGTACATTGCAGGGAGGACTACCAAGTTCGTTGTTTCATGAAGCTACTTGTACATATTCAATAAAATATGATATTATAACCTCATAAAGGCTCACTCACATACATGACCAAACAAAACAAAATCCGCAACTGCAATGTGCGATTAGGCCTAGTCTTTATTGTCCGGCTGTAGTCAAATTGTGCCAGGCAAGTAACACTCCGTCACACATTGCCGTAATGGATTTTTTTCGGGATCTAAAGTCAGCGAATTGCTCACTAGTGCGAGTTTGTTTTTGTTTGACCTTTAATTTCCATAGGTAAGCTTAGGTGGCAAGGATAATTCGTATTTTCATGTACACTACACAATTACTTTAATCATCTCCAATCGCTTGGACAAAAAAAATACCTTCTCTCAATTGAAACAAATTATAACAATGAGGTTCAATTTTCCTGAATGAAGTTCAAATAATACTTGTTTGAGTAAATCAACCCTGGCCATTTATGTGTTTGAATCATCATATTTGTTAGAAAAACAGAGTTTCATAAGAAATAATTTAAGTGGCCTGAATAAAGGCAACAGCACAAACATAAATTAACAGCTGCAGCTCTCAGTGTCTGAACTGGCAAATGACATCAACAGAAATCAACTTCAGGTAATCTGAGCATCAATAAGCAAAAAAAAAAATGGGAGTGAAATGAACGAGCTAATTTCAGTGAGATTTAAACTCCACTTCCTAAAAGCAGTCGTATCAGCGGAAAACCCCACAGCATAAAATGGCATTTCGGTTAACACCACATGTGCTTGGGTCCTCTCTAAGTAGCTTTATGAACCAAAGAAAATGGCCATCCCACTTCCTCAGTAGCCATCAGTGACTCTAGCGTCTTCATCAGTCACTGTGCTTGCGACCCCCACGGCCCCTTCGCTACTTGCCACTTCGATCCCCTCATCTCTTCCCTCCTCCTCTTCCTCCTCGACCTCCTCCAAGAGTGGTGGAGGAGGCAACACACCTGCTGCCACGGCCTCTCTCTCAAGCTCCACCAGCTGCCGCCTAAGCCGTCCCACCCTCCTCCGCAGCTCCTGGTCCTTCTCTTTGGCTCTTGAAATGCTCCTCCAGGCCTGCTTCTGTGGTGATGGATCGACAACCCAGCGTAAAAAGAAGCCAGTCCAGAGGCCCAGGCTCATTGGAGCCACGGAGGGCCAAAGAGGGCGACTGTTTGGCTCATACAGGGGGTTCAGATGGGCCTGGAGAACCTCAGGGCGGTTCAGGTACGACCATAGACTCACCTGGAAATATGTCAACAATATGTTATGTCATCGGCTGACATGAACAAAAAAGGAGCATGTATAGCCTGTTAAACGGGTAATTTTAAAAAAAACATTCCTTACTGTTTGCTTAGGCAGTTTGAGCTTGACTAGTCTCTTCTCCTCAGAGTCACCGAGGAAAGTCCCGAACTGGGAACAGTAGGAATGCGCAACCAGCAAAAGCAGGAAGGACTCCCCGAACTCGAAGCTGCAGGGGAACTGTTGTGAGATCTGCCACACGCAATCTAGGAACAACAGGAAGGTCGGTGCGTTGTGTCTGGTCCTGAATGAGGTCGACGAGAAGCAGGAGTGCTGCTGCCGGCTCCAAAACGGGTGGCCTGCCTGCAGCCACTCGCGCTCTATCAACGCTTCAAATCCTCTCACAGTGCGGCAGTCTGGATTTAGTATCACCTGCGCAATAAGGTCAAATTTTAGCAGTGTGGATAGAAAGTACAGGGCATATTATCATTGACACAGTTTCCCACATTGCGATTAATTTTTGTGTCCACAATCGGCATTACGAAAGTGCTGACCTGTGCCAGAGAGGTGACCTGCAGTGTTGCATCTACTCCTTCTGACCCGTGGACTAGGACAGAGGCTCCTTCTTGGTCCAAGCACTGGGCTACTAAACAGGCACAATTCAGGGTTTCTTTAACATGCGTCAGCCAGTTTGAACTCTCCAGTCGTGACAGCCATTTGTCGACTGATGCTGTAGTGTCCTGGCAGGCATCCACCAGCTTGGTCAGCGAGTCCAGAGTCGCATGGTGGACTGGCTTGTGCAGGCGCCTCCATTGAGGATAGTGCTGCTCTAGTTCATATCCTCCACCTGGAAAACAATGACCTATTATTGTAGGAAAGCACCTTTAGCAATTTTAAGCAAAGCATGTTAACCTTTTGACCTGGCTCCTTGTGCGGCTGCTTGTGTCCGTGTGTCCACAATGTAGCCTCTCTTCCCTGGTCCTAGCACAGAGTTCACCAGCCTCTCGTCTTCCCTGCATCTCCTCCCTGCTGGTCCTACCAATGGCTGGCCTGCCCTTAGCATAATACCTCCACCTTCATGCCTGTAGCTGAGAACTGGAAAGCGTCCGCCTTGTCTAAAGGAAGAAGCTGCTGCCAGCTCTTCATCGTCTATTGCCTTCGGGACAACCATAGCCGCCGGGTAGGTTGGACACAGCTGATAGTCCCGGTTGGCATGTGACACCCGCCAATCATCCGTCGCCATCACAAGTGACGCAAACTCCGATTGCGGCTGGAATGCCGTCCAGCCATCTTCAAGTACCGTGTACATTGGGCGGTAGAAAAAAGGGTACTGCAGCGATGGATCATCAATGCTGCTAAGGCTCTCCAGTGACTGGGACACATTCGCAAGCTCATCCCCATTGGCAACGTCGATCTGTACAACCAACAAGTCTTTGCAGCGCAGTATAAGGCTCCCACCGTCACTTCCACCCCACGGACGCCTCTCAACGCTATCAATGTTGCGGTGAAGAAGCCACAGCTCCTCCTGCGAGTCCTTACGTGACGAGAGAATCAAGTGATGACTAGTAATGCAGAGGGTGACTTCCGTCGGGTCGTGGAAAGGCTGCTTCAGAATCACCCGGTTCAGTTTGGGCGTCTTAATCAAGTGTGAAAACTCCATGATTCAGACTGAAAGAATAAAACTTGAATAGAACACCATTTCGAACAAAACCAATGTGTCAAAAAAAATGTATTTCCAGCCAACCTGTGTTCCAGCTGATCTTTTCCAGGCTCTCCAGCTGATCTATATTTTCCAGGCTTTGGTCCAGTCGAATTGACTCCAGCTCTGCCGAAGAAGAAAAAAAAAAGTCAGCCTTTCCAGTAGAATGAACAGTGTTCGTCATACACAGTCGGCGCCATCTTGCTCCCACCCCTAATCAGCTCCAATCAGGCACCTTTCTATCCATAAATAATTAGCAAAAAATTTTGATAATTAATATTGAATTTTAAATAAATTTCAAGCACGTTCCTAATTAACATGGAATATTCGCTAGTGCACTAAGCTGCTAGTGTACTAAGCTGCTTATTTGCAATAAGCTACATCTTGATCTACCAATCCGGTTGAAGTATGACCGGTCGTAAATTTTATGGTAAATCAGTTAACGACATATTTTATGTTAAATCAGTTAACGACATGCCCATATTTAAACCAAAAAAAGGTTATGCTAAAATTCGAACTTAAATTTGACAATTAAATTCGAACTGCTATTAGTAGCTGCTACTAGCACAGTTTACATATGCAAACCCAAGTTTTCTAGCCAATCGCAGCACAGCACGCATGCGCACTTGTTGATTGTCACATGTAAACTGCTTCAACGCCATCTGTCCGCACAACTTCCAACTAAACGTGGTTATGACCTTCCTCAAAAAAAAACCCGACCAAAAAAAAACGACCCGGCATTGCTCATACACCTGACCCGGACAAGAGACGTAAGTACCATTTACACAATACGGAGGTGCCCTTTTTTAATTAAGGGTGTGTGCAGGTGTGTATGGCTACCAAAAAATGCGAGGGGGGGTTGGCTCATTACAGAATCAGGGGGGCCAACTGTGTTCGAAAAATCGATTTAATATGTTCTATATCGATATTTTTACGGCACAGTATCGATATTTATCCTAGAAGTGTTCCTTTTTTTTTCTTTTTTTTTTAACTGTTCCATGTTCCCTTCTCTCCCGTTTCGAGGTCCTTTTTTTCTCTCTCTCTAGCTCTCCCTTCCTCCCGGCAAGCCTCCCCTCCCGTAGCCTCCCCTTTTTTTCCCGACCTGCTTCCCCCCTCAGGCCCTCGTGCGCACATTCACCCCAACCACTGGTTAAGTGGGACGCTGAAGAAAGGAACAGAGAGGGAGGGAAGGAAGGGAGGGGTTGAACTGCAGTAAGTGGAAAAGGAACGAAGGCTTTTTGGTGGTGGCTGGTGGTGGGGGGACCAACAAGATAGATATTCAGAGAGTGGAAGGAAAAGGGGGGGGAAAGGTAACCGGGCCGTAGGGTAGGAGAGAGAGAAGAAGAAGAAGAAAAAAAAGAACAAGGAGAGAGGATTTTCCCTCAAGGACTTGGGCCGGGTGATGCACCGATGCAGCTTAGCTTTTGTCTGGACGGAAGGAATCGACTGACAGGTAACTATGGCCCAGATGCTGTTGTGCCGGGGGGGGGGGGGTATTAACAAGGCCGGTTTGTTGCAGGTGCAGTCATCGACAATTAGAACGTAGCGAGTCGCTGTTCTGTACACACACGGCATTTCCGCAGCGAACAGTAGCGCGTTGACAGAAAAACACAAAATGCATGATCTAGGCCGGGTTGCACCGGCAAATATGTCTGGCCAAAGAAGAGCCCGGTTAGTTTGTTATTCATTGTTGTCAACATTTCTGTCAACAATGAACAACAAACTAACCTGGCTCTTCTTCGGCCAGACAAATTTTCCTGGAGCCGGTGCAACCCGGCCCTAGTCCTTTAATTAATCGGGAATGCACAGAGTGTAGTGTGATCATTGATTTTTGTAGTGTTTGGGCCTATAATAATTGAATGTTTGGGTGGTGCTGACCTCCTGCCATGAACGAACATTTAAGAGGCATTTATATGTGAGCGATTTGACAAGCGACGTCATTACCAAGTGAAGTCGTCGCCTAGCAAAGTCGTCGCCTAGCGAAGTCGTCGCCGAGCGAAGTAACCAATATTGTTTGAGGTGAAAGTAACAATTGATTTGCGCCTCCAACAATACCGGTTGCTCGGAATACTAGGGGTTGTTATTGCTCGGCGACAAGGAGTTAGCAACTCCCCCAAAAAAGAGTGACACCAGATCCTGGAACCAGGAGGTTACGTCCGGTTCCAAGCCGGTTCCTTGGCCAGTTTGTACACCGGTTCCAGGGAGTTGCTAACCCCTTGCTCAGCGATGACTACGCTCACATGTAAACACAGCTTTACATGTGAGCGATTTGGTGAGCGAAGCGGAGCAAAATCTTTGCCTAGGCTAAGTAACCCAAGTAACCAATTGCGGCGAAAGTCGGTTGTTAATTTCAGCCTCGGCGGAAGATTTCGCTCGTCAAATCGCTCGCATGTAAATGCACCTGTAGGTTTGTACTGCTGCAGGAAAGCTTTAGTGGGACACATGTGTTCATTCAACAAGTACTTTGCTCAACTCAGCCACTGCGGGAGCGAAACAAAAGCGTAACAATAAAATAACAATAGCTTATCGTTACTCTTTTGTTTCGCTGCGGCAGCGGCTGAGTTTAGCGACGTACTGTACAACACACATGTTTAGTGAACGTTGTTCTGTTAACCGTTACATAATAATGTGCCTAATTTACGCTAATTTATGGGTGTTCAGTAACTTTGGGTGGAATTTTCATCCCACTGCTAACTTAGCAGTAGCAATGCAGTGCAGTAGTACTGCTAAGTTAGCAGTAACTAGCAGTGGGACGAAAATTCCACCTTTTATTGCTAAATTCCGCTGCTTACGAGGGTACGAAGCTATTTAAGTGCACGACTGTGAGCTTAATTTTGATACTTGTATGTGCCTGTAGTGATTATCACTTAATGTGTTTGATGCGCAGGACTGCATCTTCCTGAATGTTCAACTGTTGATTTTTGTACAGTCGATTCATGTAAAATTACTGTAACGCAGGGGTAAATTTATGCGATTGTTTGAAAAATCTGGCAGAATGCACTTGCTAGCGATAGAAGCAGGAGAGCCCCTTTGGAATAATGTTTTTAACGCATGGGAGTGGCCATACTGGGCAGCGTGGCGAGTCATGGATATGTAGATTTCAGCCAGTGTGTGCTGGCAATTGAACAATCCGCTGTGCAGATAACCTCACTGACTTTCAGATTAATAATTTCAATAAATTTTTTTCCCCCCCCCCCTATAGCGCTTGATTAGATCATTACAAAAATCGGTGACACAAGATGTTTCAGAATTTGTGATTTTGTCCAGGAGTGATGCCACGAAAGTTGAATCTTTAAATAATGCTGTAACTGGATTTATTAGCTCAATAGTACGGTGCCAGCTAATTAATTTTAATCGCTTTTAAAAGTTTGAACGTGCAGGTCCAAATTGTAGGAAACCTCATGCAGCCTTATAATGTAAAATCAATTCACAGTTGGCACAAGTCACCACCGGGCCTAACAGTGTCTGCTGGAACTTCAAACAAGCAGCGTCACAGGGAAGCAGTATTGATTCAGACCTGCACAGTAAATATTCAGTTGTTGGCCTGTTATGGGGGTTGAGCTCAACTTTGTTTGGTCGCATTATTATGCAGGCCTGTCTCTCCCAAACCTCGTTATACATTGTTGCCACGGGTGATTTTTCGGGGGGTAGAGCGGTACGCATCTGTTTGGTGGTGTCCATGGAGACGTTTCCAGAGACATGCGAAGAATGTACCATTAGAACAGTGGCATGAATAGGATTGTTCTGATTACACTCTGCGCTGTCTTAAAGAGTATGTGACGTGACTAGTGATTGTTGAATTCAGCTCTGATAAGGTTTGTGATTCGTCAGGCTTTATGCATTCGCATAGTTCCGGCAGCGTGTTGTGCCAGGATTGTTCTGTGTAAAGTAGGCATTGTTGGAGTGACATTTTTGAACGTGGGTAAATAGGAGAAAGTTGCGACTGAATCACCAAGCACATGTTGTTGTAACTACTCAAAATCATTCTCTATGAGGCTTTTTTTTTTGCTAATTGCTCAAGTTTGAACTTGGGGATGGCTTTTAAACAAGTGATAATTTACTTGAATTGTAATGTTTTTCCCGTGAGCGTTAACCAAAATGAAGTTATGGGCTCACAGCCAGGGTCGTCATCCTTGCAGCCGTGATTCATGAAGGATTTCATTCTTTCCGACAGTGGGATATTCAAATGTGAAAGTTGGTTTTTCTTTCACAGTGCGATGCTTCCCAAGTGCAATGTGTGTAACTTGCACAATGCCCCAAATTCGTTGTGAACCAATTGAATCAAGCTGTTGAACTTACGTCATAGTTTTGAGCACATGCATGAAAGTTGCGACATAGTAATTTGTTTAAAGGTGTAAAAGTTAATATCGATGCTAAAGCAAGGCTGTAAGTCATCGTATCATTTCATTCTTAGGTTCATGTTTAGGGATGAAGCCATTCGCTTGTGGTAGGGTTATTAATAAACGGCCTCCTTTAGTGGCACAGTGTGATTAATATATTTATTTTCAGATAGGGATGCGCCAACAAAGTGTGCCACGTTACATATGTGTTTTGAAGGGCCCTTTATTGTCGTAGTCTCTGCAGTTGTAACGTCTTGGAACTTTCACTTGAAAAAGATGCTTAGTAATGATGCTGATTGGCCACATCAACATTTTGTATTCGTGTGAATGCCTTCCAATCTTATTACATGGAGACTGCTGCTAGGCCCGAGTAGTCCTTTGCTCAAAAATATTCTCTAACTCCCATATGCTTCAGGAATAGTCACGCCCACTCTGTGGAAATGACAATGGCAGGAGGAGGGAAGTGGGTGTGGCTCCTTTTGGAACCGGAAAGATTTGTGGGGCGTAGAATGAGAGAGAGAAAATGATGGAACTCTCCTGCTTTGATGACAGTACATTCTTCACATGATTAATGTTATATACGAAGCTGTCCTCTTGAAGTCACCCAAGTCCTGTTCTTCCTCTTGACGAATAATTATGCATTGCTGTTATTGAATTGCTTGCTGTAAATACCATTTACCAAATAGAACTGCAGAATTTTGGTCTGATGTTCGCTAAATGTGATGTCCATTTGAAGCGTCAAGCAAGTTTACATTTCCGAGAAATACAAAATGACGGGGCTATTTTTTTTCCTTTTTAGTTGGGTCCATCGCACTTGCGAGAGCAGGAAAAGAATTTTATGTGCACTTCTGGTGTGGTGTAAACTCTTGGGGTGTTATCAGAGGGCAAGAATGTAGTCGGCACCTCATTATACTGCTTTTTCATTGCTTTCAGAATGTCTGAGGAGGAAAGTGGAGAAAGTGGGAACCCGCAGCCAGATGAGTACGTAACTGACCCACCCGACCCACCTCCCAAATCGCCGCTGAAGACTCAGGAACCAGACTCGCCGTCGAGCCCACTGACCAACGGCGACACGGAGGAGGAGGATGTGTGTGTGAAGCGAGAGCTTCAGGACTATTCAGACGAGGATCAGGCGGCGCCAAAAACGGCGCGGATCAGGTCGACTCGGTCGCAGAACCCGGAGTTTGCAGCCAGGCAGAGGTCATTCATGCAGAAGGTGGCGCAGGCAACTAACGGAACGACGGAAGAGGACACGGATTTTCAGCCGTCTCCGGTGACGAAACCAGTGGGAAGTGCGGGGAGGAGGAGATCAGCAGGTCACGGAGGTTCGCCAGGGCCCAAAAGGAGGAGAAGCTTGAGAGCCAGTGGTGCTGACGGAGTAGCCGGGAGCAATCATAACAATGTGAGTGTGAAATATCTAATACCGATGGTGATCAGTGGAGCAAATTTTATGAGCATCGAGTGTTGCTTCGATGCCAGTGACTTGAAATGAGTGCAGTATGTTGAGAAGATTCAATCTGTAAATTCGGGTTTTAAAATGTATGGTCCAGGTCAATTTTTTGAACGGAAGGTGTGCTGGACGACAGCTGCAATATCAATAGACAGCAGTACTTAGATTCAAGGACTTATTACTCGTCCTCGCCTTGCTTGGGAGGAACAGACTCCATTTTGACAGACGTTACTTACATTATGCCAACTGGGTGATGAAGCATGTTACATCACGACTACTGAGTCCAGTTCGCTTATCCTGTAATAGCAACAAGCAACAGTGTTCATAATATGCGATTGCTACTACTGCCATGAAATTTTAGAGCAAAGACCCTCGTGATTCTTTGACTTGCTGCAGCCAACTGTTGACTTAACAATGTTGTAGGATGACTTGGACCATAACCTGATTGCCTTCATGGCTCAGCAAAACTTGACGTTAGCCCGACCCTTGTCTCCCGACGTACCTTCCTGTTCCTCAAATGACTTCCTGGGTTGCGTGGATCACCCGCATGCTCCTGAATCCAGACTCCCTGTAAGTTTTGTGCTACGTTTTGATTTTTTTTTAAATTGGTGTGTGTTTAACGTGGTACGATGGATTTAAAATGGTGCGGAACTTTTCCCCAATACAATGGATCTCCTGTTGCAAAAAAAAACTTCATTTGTTGTGGCATAGCTCAAATCTTTTCGACTACGTGGGCACTAGTGAGTTAGTCCAACCAGCAAGTTTAGCGTCATCCTCTGTTAGTCACTTGAGGAGAGGACATCAGGATGGCTTCTTGGCTTGTTTTGTTTAGTTTATGTTGTTGTTGTTGAAGCTGACTTGTTGGAAAGAGAGCCAGAAGGGCTGAAACTTTAGCTGACCATGCTGCAGGGAAGCCAGCCTTGGAATTATGTGAGGGGGGAGAGTGGGGAGATGAGTGGGTGGGGGGGAACATGACTGTGATTCTATCAGCAGTGACTTTTTTGCGACCTTGGATGTGCAGTCACTTTCTAGTTGGCAGAACAGAAATGACGTCATGACTCATGAAACTAACTGTTAAAGCGCTTCCATGCCTTCACCGGTGGGGAGGAGGAGGCCAACGATAGTCATGCACTGGGGACGGCTGGATTTATGTCATGAAGTAGTTGGTTCATGCCGTAGCGAGAGTGACTATGCACACTTGCGACTTGTTCAGGCAATGCATTCACTATATTGTCTGCCATGGATAAGTCGAACCTCGTCATGACAGGTTATAACTCTTGTTGTCTTTCGACAGGAATCGCCCCCTTCGAGCAGCGGCGGCAACAATGGCGTCCCTGCCACGAACAATGGCAACGGGTCCGTCACTCCGACTCCGCCTGCGGTGCACAACGACAGCTACTGCTGGGTGTGCCACAAGGAAGGGAACGTCATATGCTGCGAGACCTGCCCCAGGGTCTTCCACCTCAAATGCACCCAGCTGGACACGACCCCTCCGGACGACTGGGTTTGCTCGGAGTGCGTCCGGATCACCAACGCGGAGAATCTTGACACCAGGTGGGGGATGAAAGAGTGTCGCTGCGAGGCCTAGCGTTCAATCAATCTGCAGGAGCGGTGGTTAAACTAGCCGTTCAAGCAGCCTAACGATAATCTTGTAACAAAAATGCCCATGCAATAATTTTAGAGAGGCACATTTTGTGTCCAGTACATTGACGCAATTGTGAATTGGAAGTGGCGTAATGGACAAGTTTCCAAGGCTTGGTGCCAGGAAGTAAAATAAATTATTTTTTTTGATAATTCCAGGGCGCACATGTGCCACATTAACCTGATCAAGATGTGTCTCTCCCTCCCTCTCCCCCTTTTTATGTTGATTAGGCTTTGATTGTTGCCACATGTTGTGTGCAAAGTGAGTCCAAAGTTTCAAGGCTTTGTTTATACATGGCGCTGTGCACTACTTGTTTAATGTAATATTTGAGGTGCCATAGATGCAGCTAGAGGTTCATGTGATGCGGTTATTGAATGTGTGGGGCTTGCATTGTTACTTGTTAATTTGAAGAAAAGGTGGCTAGGTTCGATTACTTTTTAAAAGTGTGTCTGTGTGGTTAATTATTCCGAGTGGCATTATGCCCGGTTTTTTATTTTCGTGTTGGTTGGGTTTGTGTGGGCTAGCTTCGTGAATATGCCAGTTGATTAACCAGGATTTGGGTGCTACGAGCTACAGCGGTTGTTCAGTGGAGCCATTTATTTGCCGGTTTGAACAATGCGCATTTTACAAGCTCGTGTTCAGCTGTACTTTTTGCAGTGCGCTGTATGTACTGTAGAGAGAGGGTGGCAGGATGTGAGAGCAAAAGTTCAGCCCGAGAGATATCCAGGGCTCCACTCCCACCACCTCCTCCTCCTTGGTGTTCCTCCTCCTCCTCCTCCTTCATTCCTCCCCAGGCAAAGCTAGTTTGCAGCTGCTGGAGCCCAAACTATTGATCCTTGGCTCCCTGCCAGTTGTGGGACTAAGGGAGGGAGGGTGGGAGAGTGGGTGGGAGGAGAGAGAGAGGAACAGGGTTGAAAAGGATGGGGAGGAATGGGTGAGGTTGGGCAGGGAGGGGGGAGTGCAGCAGCATACATGGCCTCCCTCCCACAACCACCCACACAGGCATGCCAACCCCACCACAATTAGGTGGAGAGAGAGAGAGAGAGAGAGAGAGGGAGGGAGGGAAAGAGAGAGAGAGATCTCTCCTCCCATCAGCTTGGCTCATGCGGATCAAGGGAAGGAAGCAAGTAGTGCAGAATAAAAAAAAATGCTGGGCAGAGCAAGGAAGGGACATGCCAATTTTTGCTTGACGCGCACTACTGTTTGCCAGAATTGCAGATTTTAATAAAAAGCAATGGCAAAATGCGGGATTTCATAACGATGGTTTTTAGATTTTAATCCCAGTTTACCAACAGGGCAGTGGGCAGTATTTTAAATATGATGTTGCCCCCCCCCCAAAAGAACACTGCTTTTATTAGCAGATTAATAAGGCTCTGCGCTGAAATCCTGTGCTAGAAAGTACGTGTGTTCAGCCTCCACGTCAAAATAGGCGACGATTACTTTCAGTCACATAAATGCTTAAATTTTTCAGGCCCTTTCAGTGGAACTATTGAGGCGTTGACATGGGAAAGGGCGTAAGTCACAAAAATATATTTTTACCGGGGCTCGGGAGAAAAACCCGTTTTTAGCACACTTATGACCGGTTTCACCAAGCCCGGTTTCCATAAAAACCCCGGTTCTTTCAGAAAATCCCTATTCTATTTGCAGGGATTTTCTGAAAGAACCGGGGTTTTTATGAAAACCGGGCTTGGTGAAACCGGCCATTACACAATCTTTCATATTGTTAGATTTTGTTACAAAATGTCGCGAAAAGTAAACGAAAGTCAGTTTGTGTGTTTTAACATTTAAATATAGGCGACTTTTGTTTTCTTTTGGAGGCTTTATTTCTCTTTGCGACTTGCGCCCTTTCCCTTGTCAATGCCTGAGTGTGTTGAGATAATTATGTTCTGTTGATTGCACATATGCTTTCCGTGTACAGGTCGAATGCCATGAGACAGCTGACGGTGGAGCAGCTGTGTCACCTGCTCAAGTTTGCTTGCAACAGGATGAAAACAGTTGCAGGGGTGAGTGTCCTCTTGATCCAACTGGAATCTACAACTACATTTTCAGTAACTTTGGTATTGTGTGGAGCAGTTTCGCTTGCCTAACACCTTCACCGCATTTCATTGGGGTTTTTTCCCCTGCCTTTAGGCCGAGCCGTTCTGCCGCCCTGTGAATGCTCTGGAGTTCCCCCGGTACCGTGAGTTTGTGACTCTTCCCATGGACGTGACCCAGCTGGAGCGCAACATCAAGCGTCGCCAGTACGGCAGCACGGAGGCGTTCCTCGCTGATGCCAAGTGGATCCTGCACAACTGCATAATATTCAACACGTTCCAGTCCAAGCTGACGGCCATCGCCAAGAGCCTGCTCAAGGTCTGCAGGCACGAGATGGCCGAGATCGAGACCTGTCCCGACTGCTACCTGCACGCCCATGTCAAGAAAGACTCCTGGTTTTTAGAGCCGTGTGTGAGTATGCAAAAAGTGTGACAACGATTTATCAAAAGTATGCCGCACATGAATGATTTCTGGTAATGCTTCACGTTGTGGTTGAAAACATGTTGCAGCTTAAAAGCTGGTCATGTATGCAGTTCATATGATGTGAAGTGCTGTTCGCACTGCAGTGAGTCGAGGAAGGTTCAACTTCCTGCGTACCAGGAAGATGTACAGTATTTTGGATTAGATTTCGTGAAAATCACACAGTTTTACATATTACTTCACAACTGCTTTGAAATGTGATTTTATCTGGCGAAATAGTGACAATTATTTTACTCTCAGGTTGCGAGTGTAAGATGATTCAGTAGGTGTTGTCAACATACTGCAACATGTAATATTAACTATTTGTCCCCCCCTGAAGGCACTGTTTTAATGCGAAAATTTTTGCACAGGCATAATATGGAGGTTGAGGGATGAGTTTTGCAGGTAGAAAGTTTTCTCAAGCAGTGAACCAACCCTATAGCGTGTGCTTTCCGAGAGGCAGGAAGGAAATTCACAGAAGTTAAAATTGCGTGACGAAAGTACAGGTTGTGTTGAACAATAGTTTCAGGTTGAGCAGTCACCCAACTTCCTGATGCTGCGGATAGTGACTCTATTGTTCCTTCTTCGCATTGTTGTTGTTGTTGTCTTTTACGACGATGATGAAGACACCACTGCATTAATCTGAGGCTGCAGAGCTGGTCATATTCTTAAAATTATTAATCCACTTATCAGATCAAACGTGAATCAAGTGACTAATCACAACTTTTAATATTCCTGTGTGACCTACTTTGTAAAGTGTCGACTATTTAAATGTCGGATGACTTGAAAAACCGTGATTGGTGTTAGCTAGTTTTATATTCACTTGGTTGTGGCCTCGACTTGTTGGATTCGCTCAGGCGTTGACTCATCCGACATGTGGAAGAGAAAGGGGCATTGCCAAGTTGAGCAAGTCGCAAGGAGAAAGTGACCCATTTCTCGAGGCTAATAGACAGATGATCATATTTGTATTATCATATGGATATATGATCGCCATTTATAATTTCGATGTGGATGAAACTTTAATTATGTAACCTTAGGGCGTTCTTTTTGTGACGAGTTGTGCGTAAATATATGCTGGTATTTTATTGCTGGATGTTGATGTTAATTTTTTTGTAAACTCCACTTTTGCAGAGACGACCTCACATGCTGGTTTGGGCCAAGCTGAAGGGCTTCCCGTTCTGGCCCGCGAAGGCTATGAAGACCAACAGGGAGGCGTCCGCAGTTGACGTGCGATTCTTTGGAGCCCACGACAGGCCAGTACCAATTCATATGCAGTAATTATCAGTCCAATATGTTGTTGGTAAACTCAACATTTTCTTGCCCCTTGCACTTCCACCTTTGTTCAATATATTCTCAATATTTTTCATTTATTTATTTATTTGGAATCAGTTTGCCAGTTGGACTGTGTAGAAAGGGAGCTCTGGGCTGTAATTTTTGTGGTGTTTTCGCTTTTTGTTTTTTTGATAACTGCACAAGTTGTACAAGTTGCTCTTAAACTTACGTAGGAACATTGTTGCACTGTTTCGCCTGCATGAAATTTAATAACTCTTAACCCATGGTGACACACGCGGACGCTAATAATCTGAAAATGATTCAACATTACTGCTGTCGGATTCCTTAGATGCCGAGAGCCAGCCTGTTTTCAAAATGGTTTACAGAAATGTACGGAAACATCAGAATCCTTGAATTACTGTGCCTTTTGAAATATTTACTGCAGACTTATTGCGCCAGTGCTGACCACTGTTATGCAAATTTTTTTGTGTGTGTAAGTTTAACGACAGGCACATGACTTTTTGTTAGAACGGGGATGTTGATTAGGGAAAATTGTTCAATTCTGCAGGGCTTGGGTGCCGGTGAAAGACTGCTTCCTGTACAGCCTGGAGATCCCAGTCCAGGTGAAGAACAAGAAGAAGGGGAACCTCGAGGGCTGCATCCAGGAGGTGGAGTCCCACATCCGCAAGCTGCAGGATCGGTTTGGACGCTTCCAGCACGCCACATTCCGCGTCCAGTTTGATCCGGCCAGGGAAGAGGAGCAACTCAGGGAACTGCTTCCCAACGTAAGTCTTTCGTGTGTATAGTGCCGAATGTCCCAATTTCAATTGTGTCAATAGTGCAGGCATATCAGTCAGATGTGTGACCAAACCCAGTAAAAAATAATGTAAATCTGAAAATTGGAGGAAGTGTTCTGTGGTGAACAACATACTAAAAGTCCTATGCCGGCGTCATGTTTTTTTCTGCGCAAGAAGTACATTTCCCAAAATTACAACGTTTTGGCGCTCCCAAAATTTGGGCGGGGAAAGAGATCAGCCCTTTTTCGGCGTATCATTTCAGTGTGTGGCCCACGTCCAAACCCATCAAACATGTACATCAAAAGAAAGAGGAAGACGGGGAGAATGCAACTATGGAAGTGGTTTCCCCCACCTATGCAACCTTACATAGGTCAAATTTCCCAGAATTTGGACCTCCAGAAATTAGTGATGTAATTGCTCCACATACTTCATGTTTGGCGACACGAATATAGACTCACACACGTTGCGATCTGTCAAGTTTGAAGCTTGAGTTATGTATAGTTCGTGAGGGGGGAAAAAAGCAACTTTGGGTTTTCGGTCAATTTTGCGACCTTTGACCCCTGCTTTCGCTTTGTGGCACTGGAAGAATCTGACCGGAATTAATATTACTGGAATCCTCGTTTCATGCACAAAGGATATTTGTGTTCACTCTCATTCAGGGGGAAATCCAAGGCAGTTGCTCAAACTTTGGAGACCCATGATTACTTACACTTAAAATGATAGCCTAGAACCCCTCTAGCAGTCACGCTCAGTTTCCGCACCTTCTGTACAGGTAGGCCTACACAGTAGGGTGGAGCGGGAAAAAAAACGGGGGGTCAAAAGTTGTGTATGGACAAGTATAACACTGGTGATTTTTTTTATTGGAATTGTCGTACTTCATCTTCATTTGTCGCAAGAGCCTTCAAGTTTCGCAATTTTTGTCAGAAAAACACATATTACATTATGCTTTATGCAACACGATTTTTGTCCATGGACGTTCATAGCTCTTTCCATGTTACTTACTTCTCCTCTGCACAGGTTGAAAAGATACACCTAGGGCACTGTACACGATGCTTTGCGCACTAGTAACTGGACTTGTCTGATGGTTACAATCCTCTGACTACGGATTTGTCATCATGAAATAAAAAATACCAGTCGAATCCCTCTATAACGATAATCCGCTTATAACGAAAGAAAATTTGTGACTGTCAGAGGCCCCCATATAAACCCATGTTAAAAACATCCGCTTTTAAGGAATAGGATTTTCGGTTTCGGTTCGCATATAACGAAAAAAAAATTCGCAAGGGCAGAAGTTGGGCCATAAGTCACCATCTGTGATTCAGGGATTCAACCTTTTTTTTCACACATTACGTCCAAAAGTCGATAATTTGGGGGGGTCCTAATGGAAGGGAAAGGATTCTCTGGGAGGGATGTCGCCCAGTTACTCAGAGCTGCCCCCACTGGATTTATTTCTAGCACCTGGCCCCCCCTCAGGGAAGGCCAGGCAGGTGGTTAATTAAAACCTGGGAATATTCATGGGAAAATTAGAGCAGCAAAACAAATCACATCTGGAAGGTGGGGTGAGGGCAGGTGAGGGAGCCAGAGGGCAAGGAGAAAGGCTTTGGCCTGCATCTGGTGCAGGTGTTTGTTCAGCCGCAGCAGTCAGTGTACACTTCACTCCAAGAAGCAGTTTTAGGCATGGCACCAAAGAGGAAGAGTCTCAGCGTGGAAGAAAAACGTCGCATTTTGAAAGAAGTGGATTCGAAGCAGAAGAAAGTAGACATCGCGAAACAGTACAACATTGCGCCAAGTTCTTTAAAAATAATCATCAAGGACCGCAAAAAATTCGAGGAAGCAGCAGACCCCTCAGCCAAAAGACTACGTACAAGCAGGCATCCTGAGGTTGATGAAGCTGTTTTACTGTGGTTCACGGACCAGCGTACACGAAATGTGCCGGTGGATGGCCTTGGTCTTCGTGCGAAGGCATCGGCTTTAGCTGCCACCCTGGGTCACCGCGATTTCAAGGCTTCTTCTGGGTGGTTGAGCAGATTCCAGAAACGGCATGGGTTCGCTAACAAGACGACGTCGGGGGAGGGCAAGTCCGTTGACGATGATACAGTGCAAGAGCGGCTCAAGAGTACCGAAGAGAAGGCACCAAAGAGGAGGAGTCTCAGCGTGGAAGAAAAACGTCGCATTTTGAAAAAAGTGGATTCGAAGCAGAAGAAATTAGACATCGCGAAAGAGCACAACATTACGCCAAGAAGTTTATCAACAATCATCAAGGACCGCAAAAAAATCGAGGAAGCAGCAGACCCCTCAGCCAACAGACTATGTGCACCCAGGCATCCTGAGGTTGATGAAGCGGTTTTACTGTGGTTCACAGACCAGCGTACACGAAATGTGCCAGTGGATGACCTTCATCTTCGTGCGAAGGCATCGGCTTTAGCTGCCATCCTGGGTCTCCGCGATTTCAAGGCTTCTTCTTGGTGGTTGAAAAGATTCAAGAAACGGCATGGGTTCGCTAACAAGACGACTTCGGGGGAGGGTAAGTCTGTTGACGACGATACAGTGCAAGAGCGGCTGTCGAGTACCAAAGAGTAGAGTAGTTGAGAGTAGCTCAAGAGTACCGAAAATCAGAGGGCCCAGTGCAGTCCGCGTGACACCTACAACGCAGATGAAACGGAGCTGACACCTCACAATACTTTGGCTTTCAAAGGCGAAAAAATGGTATGGCGGAAAGCATAGTAAGGCAAGTCATTTAATTCTCTCTCTCTCTCTCCTGTTGGAGGCACGCGGGATTGTGCCTGGCCCCCTGCAGATGATTCCGATGAAGATGATGATTTGGACACCAGTGACATTAACCTGGGTATTAGTTACACTTTGGAAGACGAAGATGTGGCGATGGCGGGAGTTGATTTTGACGACGCATTATTAACAATTTGGTTCCCTTCAATTTCCGTTATATACATTCGACCGTATGTTGTTCAGCACGCTTAACAGAACATTTCCTCCCATTTTCATATTTACGTTATTTTTTACCGGGTCAAACCATAAAATGCCTGGGCCATATGGTTTTTTTGTCGTAATTTCCACATTATGTGACTCTTGGTGACTTGTGCAACTCTTGGGATCACTGCCAAAATGTAGTTATTCATTGTTGTTTTTTTTCCCAATTGCAGTACAATCCCCCTGATATGGGCACGTCCAATCCCAAAAAATCGTCTTCCGTAAGCGTAAAAGCCAAGGAGAAGAAACGGAAGAGGAAGAGCGAAAGTCGAGAGGAGAGAACGGAGGAAAGGGCGGAGGAGAAAGCGGATGAGAAGGTGAAGGAGAAAGCGGAGGAACGGAGGGAAGAGAGAGAGGAGGAGGAGGCGGCGCAGGCACCCCCAGCTGCTGCGGTAGTGGCGCCAGCACCATCAGAAGTGACTGAAAGAACGAGTAATGAGGACGAGGAGGAGAAGGAGGAGAAGGAAGAAGAAGTGTTGAGTCCACTGAAGGCAGACGAGATCAAGAAGGAGGTGGAGGAGGAGGAAGGAGACGCAGCGGATCCGGTGATGCCGGACGGGACTGAGCTAAAGTCTGTGAAAGTGGTAGTGGAGCGTTTGGCGGTGGACAGGGAAGAGGAGAAGGGAGACGCCTCGGGAGAAGCGGAAGAAGAAGACGGGGAGGAAGGAGAAAGGGATGAGACTGAGAAGGACCTGCGGGAAGAAGAGAAGAAGGCAGTGGAGGGAGGTGCGGAAGAGGAAGAAGAAGAAAAGGAGGAGGAGAAGATGGACACTAGTGAAAGTTCAAAGGAGGATGAAGCGGAACAATCAAAGTGCGAAGGGGCGGAGGAAAACAAGGAGGAGAAGCAGGCATCGGTCGAAGGGGAAAAGGAAGTCCCGAAGGAAGGGAAGGGAGAGGAGGAGGAGAAGAGTGCGGCGAAGGAAGCGGCGCCGGCGGCGGCAGGAGAGGAGGAGAAGGAGAAGGAGGAGGAGCTGCTCTCGGGGCTGCAGCTCGACCCAAGCATCACAGTCACGCTAGTTAAAGGTGGGTTGCACGGGATTACGTTTGAAAGTTGACGCCAATGTGGCTCATCTTGTAATAGCCGGTTTCATGGCGGTTGTGTGTGTCTGCCATTTCAGGTGGTGCCGCAGGAGTCACCACACCTTCCAGTAGAACTGCTGCTTCATCGCCATCGTCGTCCTCATCATCGACGTCCTCAACGTCGTCGTCGTCTTCGTCGACCACATCATCATCATCAGCCTCTCCGTCCGTTACGCAGCAACGCCCGGTCCCGGTGGTTGCGCCCAAGACGCTCCAACTCAGTTCCGACATCACGCTCACACTAGTGGAAGGCGGCACCGTGGGTCGTGCGTCAATCAAGCGCCGGAGAACGTCACCACCTGACCCTGCTCCCACCCCGACCCCGACCCAAGTACCCAGTGCAACCCCGAACCCGGGGACTCCCCCGCCTATACCAAAGGAACAGACTATGGTGGTGAGCCTGGATCCGCAGGACATTATCGCCGGTGCTCTCGACACAGACGAGGACGAGTCGCCCGGGGGGCCGACCCAAGGCCCGGTTCTTCCGAGAGCGAGGAAGAGCTTGCCGAGGGCTCCCCAGCCGCCCGTTCCAGGAACCAAGCCGATGGTGGTCATCCCTGCCTACACGGCCCTTCCTCTGAGGCCACCGCAGCAGCAGGTCAGGGCACCAGTGAGGCCGCCCATGCCAGGCCAAGGACCAGCCCAGGGCCCACCTCGCTTACCCCAGCTGCAGCCACGGCCCCCTCCTTTAGGCCTGGCCCACGCTGGACGACCCCCGGCGCCATCCGAGGCTGGGCCAGCTTCCGCACAGCTCAACAAGTACTCCCAGAAGGTACTTTCCCGCAAACGTTCCTTTAGGCCGAGATGTAACGTGTCCATTTCAGTTGGCCGACTTCATGCGATCTTCCCTGGAGGAGATGTTCCGGGAGCTGTCCGCTTCTGGTAGCCCCGAGGCGACTGCCAAGGCCCTTCAGCTGGAGCTGGAGCGCATGCAGTGGCGCCACCACCAGGAGATGGCGGAGCTGAAGCACAACGCGGACCTGGTCCTGATGGAGCTGCGGGGCAGCATGGAGGCGGAGAAGCAGAGGGCCATGCAGGAGCTGCGGAGGCAGTGCGAGGCGGAGAAGCAGAGGGCGGTCCAGGAGGCCAAGAGGAAGCAGTGGTGCGCCCACTGCGGAAACGAGGCCCTCTTCTACTGCTGCTGGAACACCTCCTACTGCGACTACCCTTGCCAGGTGGGTTCAGGTTCGCTTCGAGTAATCGCAGGCTTGTAATACCGGATCACCATTGCAGCAAGCGCACTGGCCCCAGCATATGTCTTCGTGTGCGCAGCAGGCAGGGCCGGAGGACGCGGACAAGGACGGAGGGGCAGGCGGCGGGAAGGGCGGGAGAGGGGGAGGAGACGCCGCGGGAGGTCCCCAGGCGAAGAGGGGCACCCCGCCCATCGGCCAGCCCGGCGTCCCCATGCAGATGCTGCCAGGACAGGTACCCAGACACGCCCTTCATTATCACAACCGCCCCTCTGCTGCCCAGGGTCACCAAAACCACCACCCGCCACCCCCTACTAATTTCCACCACCTACAGCACCACCCAGGCGCCGTAAGGAGGTTGACCCCTCGGTGATCACTTATTATACGGAGAAACATTTTAAACCGGAAACCCAAGTAATTTATATGCGCCTTCATTCACTCACTATTCCCGCCTTCCTTTTTTTATTATAGTTTCCATCATGTTAATCAAGGTGGCCCTCCCCTCTCTTTTTGTCCTTTTTTTTATACCTCCATTCGATTTTTTTAACAAAAATAGTTAATAATTATTACTCTTATTTTGTACTGTGGGCCAACCAAATAAAAGTTATTTGTAGCTTTTTTTTACTTTCGTACCATCTTTTTTTTACGCCTCATTTTTATTTTTTGTTACCTTTTTTTTTGGGGTTCGCGCTTGAAATGGATTGCGACTAGCCGAATAACCAATTGAACTGTCGCAAGAATAATAATGGGTCAGATGTTCGCAATCCGTTTCAAAGCCTATAGATATCAGTTTGGCTGCAAATGTCTGTGTCCGTTAACGTTGATACAGGGTGTGCTTTCACTTTGTAGAACTTGTTCAGCTTCGAGTGTCAATCAGCCACTGTGGGAGACATTTGAATTGGCCGGAAGAAATAATTTGATTGACCCACTTGGGGCATGCGGTTTAATTTTTTTTTTCTCTCTCCCAAGTTTCTGGGGGAAATGTTAGTGACAAACCTGTCCCCTTTTGTGATAATGTCGTAGTAGTTTTGATGTTAACAATAATCGTAGACCAGTTTGGTTGAATGCTGAACTCCCCAAGTAACACATGTTGTCCTCACGGTAACAAGTGGCTTCAGGTGGTCTCTCTAACCCGGTCACTTGGGGTCGTATCGCATTATCCTGTGACGAAAACCCGCAGATCATCATATGATGTCCGTAGGCCTCAAGCCAGGATATTTTTAAGCCTCGAATTTGAGAGACACTTGAAGCCAATTTTTTTGGATAAGGGTGGCAAAGAGCCGTAGGCCGTCCCCTTACCGCTCTCCCCCAACACCAAATTGGTCCGTCCATAGAACCCGGGCGGCCGAAGCAACACGGGAGCAGCCAACAGCACCTCGGCCATGGACGCGCTGTCCCGCCTGGCAGCCTCCATGCCGTCCCTGGCCAGCCCGCAGCAACAGCCGCAGCAGCAGCCCAGGATGGCGATGGTGGCCACCCAGCAGCAACAGCAGCACATGCACCGCTCCATGCAGCAGCAACAGCAGAGGATGAGGACGCCAGGGCCCATGATGCATTTCGTGCCCAGAGGGATGCAGCCGCCTCCGCCACACTTTTTCATCAGGCCGTGCGCACCCTTCGACGGTATGGGCTAACGTCGCAGCATCGCAATCGGACTAATCAGACTGGAACGATCCTGCCAAATACGATCGGGTACGTAACGGTACCGATCATAACCGTCGTAATTGGCAGGATTGCAACAATGCCAAGGGACATTTTGCAATTGAGACTTTATGCCTCGCAAATTTTAGTGCAATGTTTTTTTTTTTAGAGTAGCCAATGGTTGTACCCCTGTGGGACCAACAATGTTCTTTTTTTTTTGGGTGCTCTTTTTTGCGGATAAAAATGTGTTCGATTTGTCGTTGGTCGTGGCGGTAAAAAAACAGTATTCGAACATTCGTGTCCCCAGAGGATTGTTGTCTTAACGACGCTAGTATGTAGGTGACTACTATATATAAAAAATGGATTTTCTAGGCTTCCTATTGAAATTTTTGAGGGACTGTCTTTGATGTGATTGTTCGTAAGTGTAGATAAATTTTTTTAAATAATCGATGATTGCTACGTACCTGGATTTCTACCTTTTTTTTCGTTGTAACGTTTCATTTTAAAGTCAATCCGTAGCCGTTAACTGTTTCCCCCCCGTCTTTTTCTAATTTATTGAGTGTGTCACTGTCGTGTGTGATTGTTGTGACACCTTCTTTTTGTTTTTTCATCATCCAATGAGCATAATATTAGAGTACTTGTCCACGTTGTCACTAGCTTGGTGTCGAGTTGTTTTTTTTTTTTTTATAAACTCGGTGTGACGTGCGACCCCTTTGCCCTCTCGTGATCCTCCGCAATTTCTTCCAGTTAAAAACCGGCCATTTTTAGACGTGGTGTGTTAACATGTTATTCAATCCCCCATTTTGAAGGATTTAACTCTGCTCAAATAACAATGGTTGGACTTCCAATTTCGGGAACGGATAAGCAAACTTTTTTTTTTTGAAATGAAAGCGTCTTTTTTTTTGTAAAGTAGCTCAGTGCTAACATGTGTACTTGTGTCGTCTGTTTTTTTTTTCTACCAATTTTTCTGTTGCTAATAAATGCTGATTTCCACTTTTGCCAAGTGCCGAGTATTTTATAGTTAGTGTTGCGCTGTACTAATTGCAGCTGGATTGCTAGGAATTATTACGTTGGGCATATGCCAAAATGAATGTATGAAGCATCATGATTTATTGGTCATGCGAGTAGTTACACTCATCGCTTGAGATCGGGCAGCCTTGCGGATGCGACGTGTGGAACCAGCAGGGCTTCTTGTACCCGGCGACCCCTTTCCTGACCTTCCTCTTCTTCCGCTTTGATTCGTTGACGTCTCCGGGGACTCTGAAGCGGACAAGGCCGCCTTCGACCACAAACACGTGGTGCTGGTTCCGCAGGACGGTCTGTACGCCTCCGCACTCGCTCCTCATCTCCTGAAGCCAGTCGGACGGAATCTTCAAAGCCACTTGGCTCAACGGAACTTGTCCGCCGCAGTTCCAGCCAGTTTCAGGTCCAAGTTCCAGCAATAATTGCGTGGTAATCTGGATTATTCCGGACACGATATCCGGATTCAGGTTGGCCAGATTACGCGGACGCGGGACTTGATCAGATCGGACTTGAAATCCGGATACGGTTGACAGTATCTGGTTAACGGCTTGGTGGTCCGGGATTAACTCGAGGCCCACTATGCATGTCCGCTTCGTGCTTGGAATCCTCATGCGGTCCCGCTCGGTGCGGACAAACCCGATTTGACGGCTGAGTTCCTCCAGGTAGTCCAGGAAATCCGTGTAGCAGCTCATTTGGCCCGACTTTCTGCGTGAAAACCGTCCGGATAAGCCCCACGGACAGCATGGAATTATTAGGAATTTGGACCCTTCGCTGGCGGCGGCTAGAGGTATCCACGGAGTCAGCTCGTCCGGATGGTTCCCAATGAGCCAGTCGAATCCGGACAACGAACCGAATCCCTTCGCCGGACACCAAGTGAACACCTTCAAATCGACGCCTGGAAACGCATCCCAGATTCTACGTGCTCTCACGTCGAACCCGCGTCCAACATGTCCTTCAGACGACAGCAAGTAGACGAGTAAGCCGTTGCCGCATCCAATGTCCACAAATGTTTGCGGACTGTCCCCGCATTCTTGTTCCCATAGTACTAGAATGTACGCGGCTATTGCGATATCCTCGTGTATGAACTTGTCTGGATCTGTAGTTTCGGTCCACATGTCCCTGATTCTTGCAAAGTGCTTGGCCTTCAGTCGCGCGTATGTCCGGACGTACTTTTCAGTGTCAACCAGCTTCTGCGAGCTGTCTGTCCCGGATTCGTCGACAGTGTTGGCCCAACGGGCTATCCTTGGCAGTAGTGTCCTCCTGAGCCAGTCGGACGCACCAGTCAGGAACCGCATGCGAACCAAACCGGGAGTGTACTGAACCGAGTAAGACACATTCGGAAGAGTACCGGACACGTCCCGATCGGCAAACGGAAGGAAGGTAACTTGCGCTTTGCACACGTCCCAGATCTCAACCTGAAACAAGTCGGCCGCGTCCAACAGCAGCTGTCCTTTGGGCAGCAGGCGTCGCATGAGCGCATGCGAGGTGTCCGGATGGCCGTCCCATTGGGGCTGTCCGTCCAGTGCTTCCTGGGCATCCTGGACAAGGGTGGTTCCAAGCATGGCCTGGACCAGTGCGTCCGGGTCAGTCGCTGCCGCCTGTGCAACGGGAGCTGATGCGCCGGACAGCCGCTTGTTGATCAGCTGTGGGCGTCCGCTCCAGATGCCCATGGCCCTCCAGAACTGGCCAATGCTGCCCACGCACTCCACACTGATGGTCATGAAGGAGAAGCAATTAGCGTGCAATAATTACACTGTAATTACACATGGAATTAACTGAAACTGAGCCAAACCCACTCCTTCAGCTGGAGCTGCTCTGAGACTACCCCAGTGCAGTGCACACACCACCAGGCTAAACACTTCTTTAATTATTAAATTTGTTAAAACATGATCAAACCTGTAATTGTCGCACATCTTCCCGCAATTAGCTGGATTAATGAGGCACGTGGACGCCGCCATCTTTGATCTAGTACCGGTGCAGTTACTGCAGTTGACAAGGTTCCCACCAGATGGCTCGTGTGTTCGGCGGGATGTTCGAAAAAAAAAAGATTGAATATTATTATTAAATATTGAATATTAGGCAGCATAATCATGCAAATGGAAACTGGCTGTGGGAGGTAGGGTCTTTGTGTCTCATTTTGCCCAAGTTTTTGTTAATCATTGTAATTCGGTGTTTGCTATATATACGGTTTGCGCCCTTATTAGGCCTATACAGGGTGTTTATTGTAACTCCGCAAAGACTTTCAGGGGCAATAGAGGGGACCAATACAAGTATTTTTGACATAGGAACCCGTGTCCGGAAACGCCATCTAGAGGGGGTTCATAGACGAGGAACGGGTGCGCTCAGACGCGTCACGCGGGAGGCGCTAGGTGAGCGGACTGTTTGTTGATAGATGGCGCTCGGATATTAAACACCAATGCGATGTGCCATAACCTGGCAACAACAGAGCCATCTAGCAACTAAAGTCCGCCTACTAGGAGACGCGCGGATAGTCAACAGCGGTTCTGTTGTTGCCAGGTTATGGCGTATCGCGTTGTTGTTTACTTACAACGACGCGATACGCCATAACCTGGCAACACCTGCGCACCATCTATCAACAAAACAGTCCGCTCTCCTAGCGCCTCCCGCATGAAGAGTCTGAGCGCACCCGTTCCTTGTCTATGAACCCCCTCTAGATGGCGTTTCCGGACACGGGTTCCTATGTCAAAAATACTTGTATTGGTCCCCTCTATTGCCCCTGAAAGTCTTTGCAGAGTTACAATAAACACCCTGTATAATAATACTTTCAATTAGCGTAATTTTCTGTAAAGTTATCCTCCATACGTCCAAAAAGAAGTAAAATTTTGTGCCTCAAATATTTGTTCTAAAAAAATGAACTTTCAGACCGTGATGACATTACCCGTGTGGTGTAAGTTGAGCCAATAAAAATACCTGTGATTATTATTATTATTATTATTATACTTACTATTATTTTTATTAGTTATTATTATTTAATTATTAGTTGGTTATTTAGCTATTAGTTATTTTAGTGGTTATTAGTTATTTTAGTAGTTATTAGTTATTTAGTAGTTATTTAGTAGTTATTTTCGTTATTTAGTTATTATTGGTTATTATTTACTTACCCGATCTTTCAGCTGTTCTAGTAGTAGCCTACAGCCCAGATAATTTTTATTTAATATAGAACAAGTAGGCCTATATTTTCTTGCCAATCACTATACATTAGCCCGTCTTTGCAGTGTGATTGCGCTTCTTTTTTTTTTTACCATAAGTACATGTGTGAAAGAGCAGGAGTATATGGAAGTAGCGCGGTGGTGTAGTGGTTAAGACGCTCTCTTCGTAACCTGAAGTTTGAAGGATCGAATCCGGAAAAAGACAGACATTTGTTTCATTTTTATCGCTGTAACTCTCTCGCTGCCTTACCTTACTTCGCATTTCTACATTTATTTCTCTCTGAAGTCCATCTGGTAAATAGGCTAGACCCTTTCCAACAGACACAATTTCGTTACACCAGAGCGTGGCTTTGTGGTAGCGCATCGGACTCTCGATCGAAGGGTCCTGGGATCTAATCCCGGGGCTTCTTCGGTTGTGGTCTGAGAAGAAAGAAAGAAAGAAGAAGAAAAAAAATTTGCAGCCGTCATCTCTGGCCAAGATGGCGACTGTTCCTTCGCAGTTTCCCCAGGGTTTCCCCAACACTTCTTCATCAGAAGGTGTCGGAGGAGCAGCGAAGAGAGGGGGAGGAAAAGGGGGAGGGGAGAATTTTTTTTTTGGAAATTTTTAAGACACCTGCTTAATGGGAGGAGGAGGTCACTTTTTTTCGAAGAAAGAAGTCAAAAAAAATAAAAAGTCTATAACATGATCAAGTGGCTTCGCTTGTTGTTGTCCATCCCGACAGCCCCCACCCTACGCACCCCATAGTCCCTACATTTGTCTTATACCTGGGAGTTCCATTCTCAAACCTATCACCCCTCCAAATATTTAACCCTACTATTTAAACTATAGGTCCCATCAAATCACCAGCACATGCAAATTAATCGGCACACTTTTTAGGGCATTTCCAATGGTTTGTTGCAGGCTGACCTTTGACCTGAAAGGCCCTAATATTAGGTTTTTGATGCAACCACAGGAATCGTATGTGGGTTGCCCCCTGTCGGATTCCCTGTAATGAATCTGGCATGGAGATAGCTCCCTTTCCGATATAAAGAGGCCGAGTGGATGGGCGATAAGGAGTGGACAGCAGTAGGCGAGTTGATTGAGGAGTCGTCACTGGCCAGAAGGACAGGCCTTCCAGACCTCATCGGGTACATCATATCCCCCCCCCCGTCTATTAATTAAAGTAAATATCAGGCTTCCACTGAATGTGAGATGCACAGTTGGTGTCCAGTTGAATGTCGCGGTCTTTTTAAAAAGGTAAGTGGGGATGCGCAGAACCTCGACGCGATTTTCGATATGCGAATTTTTCGTGTAGAGGCTTGGAATCTCATGTCCTTCATCATGGCGTCGAATCCATCTGTATCACAAGTCTGGTTGTCAGAAGAAGGTCTGGATCATGGCTGTAGAAGACTGGTCTGGATGGACGACATTTGTGCTTCCGGAACATATGCAACTTCTATCTCACTTATTTTACAACTTTTTTTTTAAAAATGAAGGAAAAAAAAGTCGCGCCTGTCTGGACTCGAACGTGGGTCCTTCCGATTAGGAGGAGGCGACGCTAACCATTCGCCTACCAGCTGGCTGTAGATGCCCACCTCTCGGAAGTTGTATTTCCACTACAGGATTATCAGGCATGTGGCTATAGCCCTTCTGGTACTACTACCTACGACTAGGGTAGTAATTCATTTCAACTAAAGTAGATTTTTAGACGCCATTCCCAAATCTCCAAAATAGTTGCTACAGTTAAGTACAACACATACAGTATATTTTATGAATGTCTTTTTTACTTCACAATATAATACACAAATTACCAAATTATTGTACTAAACACACTATAATGACTAATATTGACTATTTGCAATTTTATGCACATGCAATATATATAGGACATGGTGCCAGGCACTGATGAAAAACCACGCAAAAATAATTAATTTCACATTTCCTGACAATGCATACAACTTTTTGAATCACATATTGCTTACTAAATATTAATAAAATAAAGGCTGGTTTTGTGTGCGGAATCATTCTTACGCACATTTTTAATTGCCATTAAGATTATTGTTCGTGAATGTGATTTAAAAGAATTGGCCGTCATCTACCGTTCGTCAGAATAATTTTTAATTTTTCTCTTGCCTGATATGATGGACATTATTAAAAATGCAAATAATAAAATTTAAAAATGCAAATGTTCCGACTCTTCAATCCCAGATTCTCTATGCTCATGGGACAGGACATTTAAAAATGAGTTATTTCGCTTTTCATCTATTTATGAAAAAATGCTTAGATAATTATTATGGGAATCATATTTCTCTCATTTTGTGACCAATTTTTTGGAAGAGTCAAAAAAGGGCACTAGAGCAATGTTGATTCTCTTCAAAATGACCCCACCGCAATGGTGAATGTAACGAACATGACCAATAGCATTGCCGAAGAATAGCGCAGCAACATGTGGCCCAGAATTTAAAGAAAAAGCGCAAGTTGCTCTCCTACGATGGTCTCTGCATTGCAAAAATTTGGGTTTGCAAAGCCAACAATTGAAACTCTGCACCTATTTGCCATGACCCTAGAGAGTAAAAATAATATCTGGTGCAAAAATTTCCTCGTACAGTTCCAACTTTGGCAAGTGGAACACTGCAAATCTCTCTAGTTGCACATTGTTTGCTAAAAGTGACATTGAATCAATGCTACTAGCATTATACATTATGCAGTCGTTAAGGGCATAGGGACAGATGCATGTCAATTATTTCCTCATGGCAGTGGGTGTGTCACAAGCACCATTGTTGGCAAGTCATTGTTGCCCTCCTCCTCACAGCCGCATTGGTGACTTCTGGAACTGCGGCTGTGGGGGATACGGACACTCCCCCCCAAAAAATAAAGGTTGAGGGTGGACGGCAGCTCATGTCAACAAAACGACTCGACACAATAGGTAATCATGATTTAAGTTTTTATTGACAGTCCTTCCAATTTAACTCAATCCCATTTTTTTTCTTCCATATAACAAAAATGAAGACACTACTCGTAAGTGTTAGTATCAAAAGAAAAAATGTGCCCAAAACTTAAAAACAAAAAAAGAGGACAAGTCCTGCCCAACAATGAATCTTCTGGTCAATGGCACACGTGGCACAATAAAATTGATGACGCACATGTGGGGGGGGAGGGAGGGATGGGGGCAAATGACATTTACAGATCATGGAAAACTGGAAACAAAGCTTGCGATAATTAGCACAACATGCCAATTAACACCTACACATGTCATTACTCGGGGGAATGTGCCCGGATCCAACGTAATGGGGCGGCAGGCAGGGCTGGTGACCCCCCCCAACAAAATGCATCACATGAAGGCAACTAAACAAGTTCAAACTACGCATGAAAAAGGGATTAACTTACAATGAAAAGGTTTTTAAAAAGCAGGCAAGATGGACGGGGATCACTTTAAAAATTTAAAAAAACGAAGCAAAAGTAAAATAAATGGCTCAATACACTTTCCTTTAAAATGAGCCAAATAAAAACGGAACGGACAAAACCACCAATCCCCTCCACTTGCCTACGACAGCAGCAAATGCGACTACAGGAAGAAGAGCGTGTCGGACATATTGGAGTGTACATCGGTGTGTATGTACTCCCCAACGAGGTAGGCCAGCTTATGGGCGTACTGGCAGGGGGCAGGCACGCGGACGGTGCCACTCCAGTTGAAGTACAGGTGGCACATTTTGTGGGTAAGCCGCTGCACCTTGTCCGGCTCCAGATTTAGCGTATCGAAGATGATGGAGTAGCTGGTGGGCGAGACCGTCCCCTGCCGCACCGTCTGGGAGATCAGGTAGAAGTCGTACCTCTCCGGAAGAGTGATGATATCGTCCACAATGGTTCCAGGGCTGGGGTTCCCCTGCTGGGCGGTCATGATGCGGGTGTTCAGCCGCTTGTTCACGATGATGAACGCAAATTTGTAGGCGTTTGGGCTGTAGATCTTGGCCAGGGATTCCTGGATCTGTGACAACTCGTGATCCTTCACGTAGCCTACCTGCAAAGGCAAAGGACACGCTTTTAAACACAGGCCGGCAATTGGAAACTATAACTGCCCATATGACGCTACCAGGAACAACTTCCAATGAAAACACAACAATCACGGAAGACATTGTCTACTTCAAGGTCAGCACTTGCAGCGAGAAAAGTGGCAGGTCCCCTCCCATAATTACTGCGAAAAACCACTGGCTCACCTGGCCCTCACCAACTCCATCACGGTACAGAATGATATGCGACGGAAGCTTGCCATTCGTCTCCTTGTACTTGTGCAAG
>KZ539022.1:0-32418 GCA_000934665.2 Catajapyx aquilonaris
GAAAGGGAGAAGGATATAAGGGCAGGAGGGGATGCACATGGACAAATGCACTGTCAGTTCTTTTGCCCAACTAAAGAGCACAAACTTGTTGCAGTCGAGTTCACAACATTTCAACTGATTCAGATGCATGCTTAATTCTGAAACACATGGTATGAATCAGACATCCCCTATTCTTTCTGAACATTGCTTGACATTCTCATACAGCATTACGCTTCTCATTCCAAAAACCAATCCTATTTTCAAGGATTTACGTGAACAGCTTCATGACATTGTTAATTGGGGAAATAGGCCCATAGTTACTAAAGCTCTACGTATCCCCCAATTTTTAAACTGCACACACCTGGGCTTCTGCCCATGCTGATAAGACACACACTGCTGGTACCTATTTAACTTTGTTGGGAACGTTTGAAAAGAAAGTTGCAGAGCTCCAGTGAATCTACTTTCAAAAAAAGGGTTTGATATTAAATTGGTCCTGAGGAGATTCTCATTCTCAGTTTCACTACAGAGGCAAGGATTGTTGGTCTTACAGGGCACGAATGGCCAAATATCAGTTAAGTGTTAACCATGGGATCATGCGCTAAGAGGTGCCTGTAAATAATTTCAAGAAACTCTTTCCTTACTTCCAACTTTCAAAGAAGAAACCATAATCCGTAAATTAATTCATCACAATGAGGCCAAGTGAACCTAAACATTCATATTAGGTACATTATAAGTGACACAAATGCAGCATAAGTTCTGCGATACAGAAGGTTTTCATCAGTGGCAGGCCTAAAAATGCTGTATGTTTTTGTGCTAGACAGGCTCCATTATATCTGACAACAATTTAAGGAAAAATTCAATGTTGCTGCCAGGACCTCAAAAAAATTCCAAAGTAGACATGTTTCCTCTATATCCAGGGTCCACTATACAGGCAGGTTTGACTGTGTCACACAGTTCAAGTGATAAAAGTAGAAATGCAAAATCGCAAGTAATTGACAGCAACTTTAGCAGCTATAATTGTGCAGTGTTGCATCTTGGGGGACATGATCTCACACCCACAGTCTCTCAACTTCTTTAGATAACAGGATACTGAAGTACAGAAGGGTAAAAGCTATATAGTAACAAAATATTCCATAAAACAAATATCATGCCCCAAATATAGAACTGCTGAAGCAACCAACCAATTGTGCATTTTTAACGTGATTAGGAAATACAGTTTGGGTCAGATATACTCTTTCTTTCAGTCTTGTCGTTTCACTACCAAGTTGGCTTATAGGAAATATCAGTTGCCAAGGTGTGAATGTCAAATGTGTACATGGCTACTGTATTTGATGCAGTATTTTGTTCCTCTTCCATTTTATCTTCTTTTTGGTCTGATACCCGATCCTTTGAATACATGCTCTCCATTGTGATTGTATGGCATGCACAAGCACGTATACAAGGTGTTTCATAACGCTTTTGGGTGCCAGTTTCAGGGCCACAGAGGATCCCTTTATGTAGAGGTGTCATTTGGTTTCTGCAGTCTCATTACTGATATATTTAGCATTGATCAAAGGGTACTTTATACCATCTCCTATGTCATGAATGCAGCCTATGAATTTTCATCACCTCTGTTACACCTAGTGAGATTGGAAGTAAATAAAAATTGTGCGGCTCCTTGCATTTTAAGCAAAGAAGGGAAGCCCGTGCAGCAGCATTGCTGAGGTATTTTATACCCTTTGTAGTGACAAGGCTACAGAGACCAAATGATATCTTGACAATAAATGATCCTGTGGTGTCCAGGATTTAATGGGGAAGTTTATCTGAGCCATTATGAAACACTTTGTATTGCCTCTTGCAATTATGAGTAAATGTTATTGCCATATGAAAACATGTTTCTTTACTGTGTGTAGTGGTATACTGTCAAGTATGTAAATCCAAGTACCTATTTAATAAATAGAGCACCCTTTTCTGAGGTGTTGGTTGTGATTGGCTGGCTTGCGTGACCTGGAACCTGCTAGAGTGGAATCTGTGAGAAATTATTCATGTTCACTATTACTGATGTAATTTTTGTTAGAAATGGTTTTACATGTCATAAGATGATTGAAGTGATGAGGGTGGTGATTTCCTCTGAAGCAGAAAAAGTTACTCCTTTCAGTGTTACTACTTTAATTGACAAATATGTCAGTTTTAGAGACTGAATGATTTTCAATCGCTTGATATGGATGTCAGTGCTATTGCTGGTAATCTGAATGGTAGCAGGTGGTGTGATTCCAGACAATTGCTTACATTATTGTACCACTTCAAGATGGTTGGAGCTTTTTATGCTGCATGCAATATTTTGGTAAAAGTGTGCTGTTATACAGGATAGACAGGGGGGAAATGGAAATAAGAAGCTAATAGAAAACTTGTTAACCTTATCAGAAGCTGTACATGATTTTTGCCTTGTTGTCTGATTGGATTGGAGGGATTTTTCCATCAGCACCTTGCTTCCATTCTCTCCCTGCATGCCCTCTAGATCAAAGCATTTATGTGCAGGGTGGCTACTTGAAGCCGATGTTTACATTTTGGTCGAATTATTAGACACTAGTGCGTTGCCTGAGTTATAGGAAATTTTGCACAAAGCTGTTATTTTTTTGTAGCTGGTGACCTGATCCAGGTGCCCTATTCTATATAGCCACTGCTACATTCTACCACCCAGGAGTAATTGGGTACTTGGAGCAGGGCGCAAAAAGCTATGCAAAAATGAATCAAAATATATTAGGGATATAAGTGATGACTAAAAACGACCCAGATACTTGGAACTCCCTGTATAGCAGTTGACAGAGATGAACAGTGGACAAAGGACAATGATGGTAGACTACTGTCACAATAGGCTAAAATGTACAGCGAGAAATAAATCAGGCCATATAACAGGCCAACTCATGGGACTTTTATTCAGAAACATGCCTGGGATTAGGGTGGTGTGAAACAGTCCACACTAGAGCAGACTAAGGCCGTTAATCACAGTTCGGATTCAGAAACATATCAAAGTTAATCCCAGCTAGTCTCAGGCACAACTTGACAACATTGCAAGTGCCTATCAGAAAATAAAATGCTTTATCAAATATGTGGTGTTAAGGCTCTAAAACAGTGGTTCCCACCTTTTCGGGTTGCGACCCCCTTTTATGATAGTCAAGTAACCTGGGACACCCCCCCCCCNCCCCCCCCCCCCCCCAAGTGTTAGTAGGTGTTGAAAAAACCTTCGGCATGAAATGTCCTATAAAATACATTTTATTTATTTTTTAATTTTGAAAAATAACCACAGCCACACACGACCCACAGGTTGGGAACCACTGCTCTAAAGCAATAAAATTGTATCCTGTATCTCGGTTCAGGAACATTCTTTCACAATTATTGTTTTCACTTTTTAGTAGGCAGTACCATGCACCTTTTGCACCAAAAATCTTAATGGACCTTGCAAAATAGATGTCTTACAGACTATACCTCTCTTACTTCATAACATTCTTTCTTCCCATAGCTGTCCCATTCCTTATGCGGGAGAACTGTGACAGGGTGTTTTGCCTTCATATTTGATGATATTTGAAGAGGTGCATAATTCAGAGCAATTTTAAAATTATGTCTAGGAAGCCAAGGTTGCATGAATTTTTTGCATATAGAATCATTAGTGATAGTCCAAATGCAACAAGGGTAAAAAATGAAACATGAAAAATGTCCCATTCCTTCCCACTCTACTAAACCTTAAAAGTAAATATAAATTACAGTAAATATACTGTACTTGCCGTTATATCCTGGTTGTTCTAGATGTCGATTTTGATGACAAGTTTGCTGCTGCATTACAATTAGCCTGTTACATTTTATTCATGCATGATGGGTACATTAATACAAATTTGTGAACCATTCCAGCTGGAATCTGGTTCTCCCCTCCCTCCTCCATCAGCCCTGAAGAGGAAAATCATAATAAAGAACAAAAAGAAACACCATCACCGCAGCAACAAGGGCACTGAAGAGGAAGCAGCAGCTGCAGCTGGAGCTCTTGCAGCTGTGGCTGCTGCAGCAACTGAGTCAGCACAATCATCTGAAGCACAGGGCAATGGTGATATAGTCCATCCACCTCTTGTGAAGGAGGAGAGCAAGGAAAGCACAGAGGATGATGATCTACCAAATGGTGAGTGTCTCAGTTGATGACTGAGATATTACCATTGGAAGTTGCACTTTGCAATGACTGTATCTCCTTTGAGTTGTTGATGGAAAAAGCTAGCTATGTTGTTTGAATCATGTTGTGGTTGGGCCAGTAATGTATGGATCATTTGTTTTTATGAGAGTCCCCTGAATGACAAGGGGCTTCCGCTCATAATAATCAGGCCCTTTGTATGCTGCTCATGTCACTGACAATGGTGGGCCTTGCAAAAGACTGCTGGTAGGATATTTTCTCTTAGTGTCTTGTGGGGTTCCTGGAGTTTTCCTAGTTGCATTATATGTATCGAGTCAGAGGCATGCTAACAATGAATTCTAATTGACTATTTTTAAACATTATACCACTAATAACTCTTAGAATAAAGTTTTTAAAAGCACTGCACAGCCAACATGTAATGGTACCTGGGAAAATGGTCCTTTGTCACTTTGCACCTGTTTGTTTTTGCCTATAGGGGATCTAGTCTAAGCATAATTATAAGATCAGGCTTTCTGGGAGTATCCAGAGTCAGTGGTGATAATGGCAGTGTTAATTCTAGTACCTCCATACCGGCAGAATTAGATGGCTCCTTCCACCATTTTTCCGTTCAACACTAAGTGGTGGTTGCACAGTTAGCAACAAGTTATATCAGTGGGTAGTTACCACCACTGCGCAGGGCCCTTCATGGATTAACTGCAATGCTTTTGTTACCCTTGACATGTGCATTTCCCTATTTATGGCCCCACCTAATTAATGGCTCAGATTTATTATTTTTGTTATAGTTGTCAATTTGCCTAATTACAATAATTTATTCTTGCAATCACATTTAATTAACCCTATTTTTGGCAGATGATGATGAAAGCAGCAGTGATGAAGATGTGGAAAGCATGAGCACAGATGAAATGAAGATACAGAAGACCCAGAGTGATAAGGGAACTGCAGGGAAAGAATCAGAGGCTGGAGCTGAGATATCTGCATTGGTCAACTATGTGCAACCAGTTCATTTCTATACATTTGAAGTTGCTGAGAGTGAGTATCACATCTTATACTGTAGTATACTATTTTAGAATACTTTACATCAGTTCATTGACTTGCAAAAGGGGATTCAAAAGTGAAACAAAACAGATTCATGTGAAATGTCTAATTACTCAAGAAATAATAGCTTTATCAGGATGATCCAGCCATTGACAGTTCAAGTCATGCAAGTATATAATACCATACCATATTATCTTGCACAGAGTGGCATGCCGTTTAAATTGGGGATGGCCAAGTTTTTGAAAATTCAGTTCTTGTGACTACAGCCAGTACAGAAGGGTCCGGTATGCTGGTGTTGTATGGGATTTTGCCTACAGTTTACCTGTGCAGAATAGTGTACATCGTTAAAATTTACAATTTTTCCTCAATTCGGAAAATGTGGACATTCACTAGTGCTATATGTTCCTGTAAATCACTTCAGAACTTTTTGCGGTGAAATGCAACCTTCTTGCCACTGTCTCTGCTGGATTTAATTATTGTTAATGTGCATGATTTATCATTGTAGCCACTTAATATGAGATTAATGATCATCTGTGAAGCTTCACTTTTTCCTTTTCTTTGTGAAAATTCTGTAGTGGATTGATTTGGGAACAATGGACAGGAACAACCAAATTTGTTTCAAATGCCAGGAAAACTTCAGTGTCAAGAAAGCATTGCTTTAGTTTCTACTGAGTTTGAATTTTTGTCTGAAGAAAACCTTTTGTCATTAAAAAAATTTTTACTCCAGAGAGAAAACGGTGCTATGAGATGTCTTCATTTGATGAAAAGCAAGCCACTACACTTCTGAAAGAAAGCCCCGTTGAATTTGTTAACTACAACAAACATCAACTAAGCCGGGTGTATCCAAGAGGAACGCGGGTGGACTCATCCAACTTCATGCCACAGATGTTCTGGAATGCTGGCTGCCAGTTGGTAGCTCTCAACTACCAGACCCTAGGTAAGAATACATATTTCTGTAAGATACAGTTATTTTGTAGATATATAGCCATGACTTGATATTGTTTATTCTTTCAACAGACTTAGCAATGCAGCTTAACCTGGGCATATTTGAATACAACGGACGATGTGGCTTTCTCCAAAAACCAGAATTTATGAGGAGGCAGGATAGAAGATTTGACCCTTTTGCAGAATCAACTGTGGATGGCATTATTGCTGGAACTGTCTCTGTTCAGGTACAGTTTGATGATATTTAGGAGGCTCCTCTGCAGTATTTACTACAGTTGAATCATAAGTGATGAATTTCAAAAAGAAATGTGTGGTCATTCTGAGCGAGTGAACTGTAGTCAAAAGTGGGTGGTGTCTTCACATACAGGGGTTGGACAAAATAACGGGGCCCTCTGTAAAAAGCAGGTGAATTTTCTCCTCCATTGTTCTCGAAAACTGGAAAAGTTACAAAGATGGCTTTTACTGATTTTTGAAGCTTTGTCGATGTACATTTACAGACATGAAGATGACACAAAAATCACAAGAGGAGGGGGAGAAACAAAAGACTAACGACACCCCCCNCCCCCCCCCAGACCCCATTTTTGACCGGAGTGTCCCACCCTTTTCATTTGAAAATGAAAATAATTACAGATATGAACTTCACTGGATTTTTAAGCTCTATCGATGTCACTTCGTTTGGTTTAGAGATGAACATAAATTACCAACAGGGGCCGGGGGGAAAAAAAGAAACCTCACCCTCCTTCCACGGCACTGCTTGAATGCAAACATGGAAAATTTTCGTCCCACTGCTAGTTAATGCTAACTTAGCAGTACCAGTGCCAAATATGGTACAGTACTACTAAGTTGGCAGTAACTAGCAGTGGGACGAAAATTCGACCCAAACTTACTATACGTAATTTTGTCCAACCTCTTCTCAGATTTAGTGCTGGGGAAGGGGGATGTCATTTCTATTTTTTCCTCCGCCCCCTGTCGGTAATTTTGGTCCATCTCTATACCAAACAAAGTGACATCGATAGAGCTTAACCCTCAGACGGTGACGTGCGAAATGTTCGCTCTCCGGTGACGTGGGCACTTTTTGTGACCAAGCCATATTTTTTGTTAAATCTGGCGAAATATAGCACATTCGGGCTTCACTTTTGAGACAATCATAGTGTGATTCCTTCTATGACAAATAGCGTTTAGTTTACATTTTTTGAGAAAATAGTGCGATCAGAAAAAAATCGGAAAGAAAATCAGTCGGGGCCAATTCCCGGGGGTAGGGGGATTCCACCCCTTGGCGGCCTGGGATGCCACCGGGAGCCGCCAGACCGGACCTTGGTCAGGCCCCAACTACGCATTGCCGCCTAATTAATTTTTTCCTGGTCTTGCTATTTGCTCAAAAAATTCAAACTAAACGTCATTCATCACAGAAATAGTCAAACGAAAATGTTCTCAAAGATGAATCTCGAATGTCCTAAATTTGCCAAGTTGTAGCAAAAAAAGGGTCGTTGGTCACAAAAAGTGCCCACGTCACCGTCCGAGGGTTAAAAACCCAGTAAAGTTCATATCTGTAACTATTTTTCATTTCGAAATGAAAAGGGTGGGACACTTGGCTCAAAAATAGGGTCTGGGCGGGTGTCGTTAGTCTTTTGTTTCTCCCCCTCCTCTTGTGATTTTTGCGTCATCTTCATGTCCGCAAATATACATCGAAAGAGCTTCAAAAATCAGTAAAAATCATTTCTGTAACTTTTCCAGTTTTTGAGTACAATGGAGGAGAAAATTCACCTGCTTTTTGCAGGGGGCCCAGTTATTTTGTCCAACCCCTGTAACTTGCTGCTGATTACACTTTGGCTTAATACATAATCAGGGTTTTTATTCCTAATATTGCCAGAATATAAGAAAAAACTCTTCTGCAGACCATGTAACAGTTATTTTTACCTACATTTCCATTGCTACAACTTCGAACCTTTATAAATATCCCTGCCTATGAGGAAGGTGCACTATAGCTAAAGTAGTTCCATATTTTTTATCCACAGTTTTTTACTGCAATTTATTTGCAATTTACATCAGGAACAACAGTCAGGTTGTTGAGGGCATTGTGCAATCAAAATTTTCAACACATGGGGCATTTTTCAGAGTTGGGATTTCTTTTGCACAGACAAGGTTTGATAGGAGTGATCAGAGAGTCCACTAAGGAGCTTCTGTATATTGTGTTTGAGCCCATACTCTGCTGAACTTGCTAACAGTGACAAAGGTGGTGGTCATTATTAAATGTGAAATGTATTATTGACTTGCATAATACAAATGTTTATTTTATCAATATCCTACACAAAATAATTATATGTTACTATTAATGGACAAAAATATAACTGCCACAAAAATAACGCCCAAGCTTTCCACTAACTCCTCTAGTTATGTTTTAAAAACTAATCACCGAGATGCTGTGCAGGTTACATGGTCACATGGCTTACAGATTCTGTTCACATAAAGGCAGACAAAAGGCAAACTCTCAAATGGTTTAACTTGCATAACAACAAATTATGAATCCCATGTGATGTTTTTGGAACATGTAAAAAACTACCCAGATGATGGCATGGGACACAGTAAGTAATGAAACATGCAATCATAACTAGCACTAAGGGAGGTGATGTGGTGCTACATATAACATATCGTCGTTAATTTGACAAAATGATGAATTCGACATTTTTGCTCAAATCGGATTATGGCTTTTGCCAGCACCATCAAGTGTTGGGTCACATTCTGACATAACGGGGGACATGTGGGACAAGTGATGTTAGAGTTATAATGGAAAATAAAAAGGCCATCCTATGTATTTTTATAGCGGTTCGCAGGTTTCTTGTGGCTCTCCTGTAAAATTAGGAAAATGTTGAATTATTCCTTTTGTCAGATTAACGGCAATATGTGCCCACATGTGAAAAGTTACCAGGCCTTGTGCCAAATGTTGGACCACCTTCCCTGCCCTGTTCATCCTTCCTTGCTGGACCTTCTCATTTGCGACAGCACCCCCTTGTTAAAGTTGCTTCTGGTGCAATGCTGCATGCAAAGGTTTTTTTTTTCCCACTCCCCTAGAGGTGGGTTTATCACTATTCTGTTTGTGACAAACTGGCACCATTTAAAATGGCAGTATTGCAGCAATAACACTTGCCATATTGAGTGTCATTTGGGGTAATGATATGGAATTTTTGTCAGACTGGTATGTACTCCCAACAGTTGATTGCAATGTACCTTTTTCCACCAGGTGCTGTCAGCACAATTTCTGACTGACAAACGGGTTGGGACCTACATTGAAGTGGACATGTATGGTCTGCCTGCTGACACCGTACGAAAGAGATTCCGAACTAAAATTGCTACAAACAATGGAATCAATCCGGTGTTCGAAGAGGAACCCTTTGTCTTCAAAAAGGTAAGAAATTTGCCATAATAGCAGAAGACACCTTCCTTTTTACGCTTGTGTTTTTACGGGGGAGACTCAGTGCCTATAGTCACATGTGTTATTAAACATCTATTGTCGACTGCTACTATACATAATATATCCAACTTGTCACTACAAGTTGGATATACTGTGCTAGTTAGTGACGTCTATTGAAGTGGTAAAAAAAATTGTGGTGTGAATTTGCATAAATGATCAAGAGGATTATTTACTTTATACTTAGTTAATACTTGGTTTGCTACCTAATGCAAGAGTGCATTTAATATGTCCATGATTGTTTCCACTCAAGGTGGTGCTTCCTGACCTGGCTTGCCTCCGTCTGACTGCCTGTGATGAGTCAGGTCGCTTCCTGGGCCACCGTGTACTTCCTGTTGTTGGCCTCTGCCCTGGATACCGCCATGTAGGTCTCCGCAGAGAATCCGGCCAACCCTTACCATTAGCTTCTGTCTTCCTGCACATAACGGTCAAAGACTATGTTCCGGATGGCTTGTCTGAGCTGGCGGAAGCCTTGGCCAATCCCATTAAGTATCAATCTGACCTAGACAAGAGAGCCAAACAATTGAGTGTCCTCACAGATGACATGGATGATGGGGACACTCCAAATTCTGGTCCAGAAGATTCAGCCATGCTGCAGAGGAACCCTTCAATACCAAGGCGGCGACTGACAGAGGTGTCTGTCCCTCCTTACACACCTGGGAGCAGTGCTGGAAGTGGAGGAGCTGCAGAGGGCCCATCTGGTCTTGGAAGGGCAACAGCAGCATCTGTTGGCAGTCTAGTTCCTGTTGGAAACAGCATGGAGGGTCCCCTGGATGGAGGGGGGTCAGCTGGAGGGCTCTCAGGCGGCGGGGGAGACTTGGCTGCGTCTGAGGGTGAGGTTTCCCTTCCCCCAACAGGGATGATGAGGAGCTTGCCCGGTTCCATTGATGCTGCCATGTTTGGGGAAAGTAAGGTTCCCGTAATGGGGAAAGCGCTCTACTGCTCTCTCGCTATATGACCTGTTTCTACACCTGCATTGTCTTTGGTTTTAACCCAGCTGTCACCATACCCTGTCTTATCTGTCTTGTCTGTCTGTCCTGTCTGTTGCTGCTCTTGCCATACTGGGGAGTACATAAATTTTCTACATGATTGGGAATAATAATTGATACTGTACATGACCATGTGGCTTGTGCATTGATGATAATGATGGCAGTTTATCTAGGGTGCTGAGGCTATAAAATCATGATACATGTTTAATAACTACAAAAACAATGATGACAATGATAATGTTCGCTGCATTTTTAAACTCTCTCACCTTCGCGATGACACCAGGTGGGATTTAAAATTTCAAGAATTTTTTGCGGAAATTCTATAAGGCGTAAATGAATGCGGTTTTGGGCATATTCACAAGCATGCCAAGGAAAATTCACTACAAAAATTACATGCCCAAGTGTTTCGTCTGACATGATATGACATCTTCCTTGGGCGGCCATATTGGAAAAAATTATATGTGCAATGATAGAGATTGTATGAAGACTACCTCAATTTTGGGAATTTAGCAATTAATTAGATCTGTTTCTAAGCAATAGTTTGCATAGAATCATTGTTTGATCCAGTATAATTCACCGCTACGGTTTTTTTCGAACCCCAAGTACATGAGTAGAAATAGTTAATAGAGCTGTTATACCCACTGCCTAGACTGTGGGAGCGGCGTAGTAGATGTGGCGGGAGCAGCCTTTCAATGCTGTTCGAATTATGTAGCTGGCATGGGGCTAACACGTCGCGTTGGTGAGATATGGAATTTTAAAAATAAGATTACATCATGCAGTGACGCTTGATGAGTCATGCGGGGGGGAGGCGGTGGCAATAAGAGGGTTAAGCAACTATTATGAGCATTAAAAAAATTTTCAGTTTTCAAATTATGAGTCTGAATTTCAAAGAAGAAGAAAAGCAGTGTTTTTACAGGAATAGACCACTATTAAACTTCATTGCGTTCATTGTAAAAGTATCTTGCCTCATATGCAGAATTTTGCCATTCTTACATCTCACCAGTGGGCAAGCAGCAGCTAAGTAATTAAGTTGTGCAGTTTCCCTTTCTGCCCAATTCTGTTGTGCGTTCTGGTTTTGTTGAATTATTGGTTGTTTTTGACTGTACAAAACGGCTTGCTGACAAGGGGGCTGGTTATCTCCACACCTTTCTCTCTCTGTCTCTATGTCTTTCTCTCTGGCTTCTTATCTCTGGTTCTTTCCCTGGCCTTTCTATGCCTCTGCAGCCAATAAAATGAAAGCAAGGACCGGAAGCAGGTGCGTTGGGAAGGGATATGAAATGGAAACCCACAGAAATTTTGAGCCACCTAATCAGCAAGTTGTGCTTCTCGTTAGTGTGGTGTGACATGTGACACCTGTTTAATACACGTTTAAGCAAACTAATGTTTATGTGGATAAAATATGAACTTGGTCAACATTTATGCCAAAAATTACTCTAGGGTTTAAGAGTGGGACTCCCAGGATGGCACTTCGAAGCCAGACCAGTAATGGGGACAGCGGAGGGGACCGGCAGGGACTCTCTTCTAGCCCACTTTTAGGTGAGATCTACATTGTCTAGTCTGTCAATATTGTGGTACCTGAGAGTTAACTGTCATGGGTGAAAAGTGGAGGAATTTTAACATTTCCTCAAGATATTAAGCATGGAACAGTGACAATATCACTGTAAGCTTGCATTTTGGTAGTGCAACATTTTCTTCGTAAAATTTTCTGGCAACCTCTGCTGCACTTCCCACTCACATCCTGGATATGAGGAAGTCTTATTATCAAACTATTATCAAAATACAACCTAAAAATATCCAACCCATCCTCATGAATGCAGCCAATGTTAATATGAATTAATGTAGAGAGAAAGCAAGAGAGGGAGAGAAGGGGAGCGGGTGATCATGTGCTATGGGTAGTATGTGTGTAAGAGATGTTTGTGTGATATGTTGTGAAAATAGTAACATTTTGCTTGGGGCTTTTTTATGTAGCCACCTCACTATTCCAAGATAACACACACCATGTGTGAACTTTGTTGCAATGAAATTTTTCAAATGGGCCACTCCATGTATCTTTTGTAAGCAACCAGTGATTAGTATTCAATTCGAATGAAAATTCATATAGAATTAGAGTTTGTAGTGACAAGTGGAGTTAAGTCAATATGTAGTATGTGACTGTGGTGGAGCTGAGAACTTGAAGTTGAATGAGAGAGCTATATTTTATTTCAGTTTTTATTATTTTAAACATTATTTTTAAGTTATTCAGTTTGGAATTGAGTGGCACACCTTCACTGAAATTTACTCCAAACGTGCCTGTTAGTAGATTGTGAGTGAAACCGGACGTGATTTATCATCCTGTGGTGGTTTTTGAAATAAGCAATAATTTGATGGTAGATGCTGCTGCTAAGGATCTACAAGCCAAGTCTCTGGAGAGACTTCAGGAGCACAAGGCAGTAAGGGAGAAGAGGCAGGAATGCGAAAAGAAGCTGGAACAGCTTAAGAAGAAGCATGAGAAGGTGCTTTTTATTTAGCCACTCGACAAAGAGCAAATCAGTAATAATTTTGTGGCTGCTGTGTGTTCTAGGAGAGAAATCGCTTGCAGCTGATAACAATGGACCCAGAGAAGGCCAAATCAAAGTTACAGAAAACACATAGCAAACTAGTCAAGAAGTTGTCCAGTAAAAACATGTAAGTGATATAAAGTTGAACATACCTATCTCGTATTCAGTATGGTATGCTTAACAGTTGCATAACTTTCTCTCCAGCAATATGACTTTAGTGGCAAAAGAGGTTGGTGATGCCGATGGTAGTGATGGAGAGGCTAAAGGCAGTGACCCAAGTCAGAGTCAACATGAGATGATGCTCACCCTCCTGAGAGGTCACCTGGCAGCTGAGAGGAGCCTCAGAGAAAAGTACCATGAGGCTGTAAGTGTCAAACATTGTTTGTAGACATATGTACAGCTAATGGAAAGATTTGTACTGCAGTGATGTGTATTAGGATTTGGTAGGAGCTGTACTGCAATGTCATGATATGCCATGATATGAGATACCTATAATGTATTTAGTCTTAGAATATTACTCGTGTCACAAGCCTGTAATTATTAGTTATAGTGTTGGCAGTCATTATTGTTCATTGTAATGTCAGTACTATTCTAAGGCTGAATTCATCACAGAGAGGATATCTTCATTGGCATTCAAGCATTGATACTGCTTCTTTAGGAAAGTACCAAATGTTGAAGAAACATGATGAGCTTTAGTTCTATTATATGGTTAATTGCCTTAGAAGCTTAGATGAAGGTCAGCTTTCACATTCTTCCACCAGTGCTGTGCATTTCTGCCCTGTTTAGCATAAAAATCATAACTACAATGTGTTAAAATGTTAAATGTTGCCTCTCTGGATCCATTTAACTACTACCATTGGCATGTACATTTCAGTTTGCCTTTTTTGATAAAAAAGATCAAGATGTCAGTACTGAGTTGCACGGAGGAATGAAACTTCACTCAGACATTATTGAACTGACAGCATGCTGACTTTCTGGGGGCACTTATCAATTCCACTCCTGTTCTTGTGGGAATATATCTAATATATAAATGGCCATCTAAAAATTGACTCAGCTGCTGATTCATTGACGTGTTGCCATTACAGTATTACACCATTCTGGAAAAGGTCATGAAGATGTCTCAGAGTGAGCAACTCAAGACTCTTCAGGGAATGCAGGAGAAGGAAACAACCGAGATCATGAAGCGCATAGGCAGCATGCAGAGAGAGGAGTTTAAGATTTTAGCCAAGACATACAAGGACAAGGATGAGCTGGCCAGGTGAGCAAGTATACATGTTGACTGAAGGGGAACTACCTAGTTGTGCACTAATTTACAAGGGTTGATTCAAAAGTCATGGCGCATATTTTTTTATTCAAAAACGGTAACACATACAGAGATGACCTTTGCTGAGGTTTGAAGATCCGGCGATTACAATTTTATCTGGCATATAGATGTCGCCCATATCACGGGGGGAGTGGGGAAACAAAAGGGGATCGTGACCCCCTCACCGCACCATCGCCCTAAGACGGTTCGAGCCCGCCGCGCTTGGAGCTGTTGGACGCTGCATGCGGGACACTCGGAGATGGACAACACTGGAGCTTGCTTTCGAGTGTGGGACAAGTCAGAGAACTATGACCGTAGCCATGTGTCGTCCATCGCCACAGACAGTTTTAAAAAACCATCGCCCTGAATGCGATCGAGTTCCAAGCGAGGGCAAAATGGTGGCACTTATGCACCTCAAAAGATTGCTGTAAAACTCGAAATTCGAATACTGCCAGCCAACTACTTGGCTGATTTAATTATGAAATATGTTAAAATATATGGAATAACAACCTTGAGAATAGTGCCCGACTAATTTGCTGAAATCATCGTACTTTGTGAGAAATAAATTATTTCTTATCTGCGGCTTTCCTGTTACTTCGGAAATCTCCCAAATTCATTTATTTCTCGCAAAGTACGACGATTTCAAGAACTTCGTGTGGCACGGTTCTCAAGGTTAATATTCCGTCTATTTTAACGTGTTTCATCTATATAAATAAAGCCGTTTGTGAGTCTGTCTGTCCTTCTGTCTGTCTGTCCACCCACCAATGCCATCTGGATGCGGTCCTTCTCCCGCCTGTATAACGGCAACTGTCATTTGCCTGCTAAGAGTGCTAACCGTCATTTGCCTGTCATCTGTGGTCCATCTGCAACACCTCCAACCCTCCCGGCCTTCCTAATCTTCTACACGGTGAATACTGTAACTTTGGCAAAAATCACAGGGTGGGTAGTGTGGACCAAGACAAGTATTTTTGACATAGGAACCCATGTCCGGAAATGCCCCTGTACGGGGGTACAGCCGTTTCCCACACAATATTTGGATGCAGGCAAAGGCCTGAACAACAACGCAAGTTTCGAGTATGGTGGGTTGCCTACCCACCAGGCACAACTAGAGACCCTTAAAGAAGAGAGTCGCCAACTTGTTACGTAAGGTCGTCTCTGATTCGTTGGAGTCATTCTTACTCCAACCTGCTCCAACGAATCAGAGACGACATTTTTTGGAGTGTTGACGTGTTTTAAGCGGGTTGGGATCTTGAATTGCTATGTAAACAGCCAAACAACGATTGTTGTTCAGGCCTTTGGCTGCATCCAAATATTGTGCGGGAAACGGCCGTACCCCCGTACGGGGGCATTTCCGGACATGGGTTCCTATGTCAAAAATACTTGTCATGGTCCACACTACCCACCCTGTGATTTTTGCCAAAGTTACAGTATTCACCCTGCTATATAAATAAAGACAGATGTGATTCTGTCTGTCTGTCTGTCCGTCCGTCCGTCCGGCACGCCAACCATCTCATTCGCCTGCCGTCTGTGGTCCGCTTCCTGCACCTCCAACCTCTCCCGTCCTTCCGACCCAGCCGGCCCCAGGACACTACCTCTACGTTCTTATCTTATCGCCTGCCAGGGCGTTTTGCAGGAGGTGCTCACCTGAGAGCGCCATGACATCTTTCACGGAGTATTTATGTGGCGACCCTACCGGACTACGCTGAACTTTATAGGTACAAAAGGGAAGTCCTACATGTGGGCCCAACATGGCCGCCCGACCATGTTGGGGTCCACATAAATACTCCGTGAAAGATCTCATGGCGCTCATAGGTGAGCACCTCCTGCAAAACGCCCCGGCAGGGGGTAGGTGGGACTGTCCAGACCTTAGTAGTCTATGACCAAGGACCCAGCCTTCGTAAAAGTGTCATGGCGGCTCTCTGTGCGTGAAAATTTTTACGGGGCTACAGGTAGGTGTTATCGTCCCTTCATTCATTTATTCCCGGGCAACGCCGGGTATCGCAGCTAGTAATCAAATAAGCCTAACAGTTGGCTGCAGTTCTCAAATTTCGAGTTTTTTTACAGTGGTCTTTTTGGAAATTAATTTAGGAACTTATAGAGGGGGAAAATTGTTCCAAACACATACATAGCATAGAGCATGAATATGTAAGTATAGCTGTTATTGTTGGTAAAATATCTTATTTTTTATCTTCAGAGTACTTGTAAGTTTAACAGAAACGAAAATCTAGGCGATGATGGTAGAGCTGGTGTCTGGTAGCGAAGGGGTTAATAATGAGCATCTTGGTGTAAAACAATATTTCTAACTGAAACAGCCATCTAAATTGCAACAAACTGTATAAGTTGGTATGTTTCTTGGGTAGAATGAAGAGGGAGGTGTCCAACACCGTAGTGGACAAGGGCGTCCAAGAGCGTGAGAAACTATCAAGCGTCTATGAGTGGAAGCGCAAGGAGCTGGAGAGAGAGCACGGGGAAGTGAGACTGCACTTGGAGGAAGAGAAGCAGCGGTCCAAGGACATTCTCAGGAAGGAGTTTGAAGAACGGGATGGAATGCTAGAAAGCCAGGCACACTCACATCTCATGGAGGCTTGCGGAGGGAGTGGGGGAGGGGCAGCAGGGGCATCTGCAGCATGCCCGGGCTCCGGAACTGCTCTGTGAAATATTTGAGGGGTGGGGAAGAAGATGCCCCATCCCTAATATTCAAAAGTAATGCAGCTTCTCATTAAAATGTCTCCTCACCAAAGGTAAGGCTATAAAATTGTTACTATGGTTACATAATAATACTGAAACACTGTACTATGAGAAATTCCTGCAAGTCCAGACTTATGGGTCACCCTGTTCTGACTCCGTGGGAGGGGGTATTTTTAGCTCACGCTGGGAGGCAGAAAAGCTTATTAGCATACGCCATGGTAGGAGCAGTTTGAGTCTCAAACTGTGCTATTTCTGTCTACACTCGAGTTCCCAGTTCAAAAAGCGCAGGACATCATATGATGTCCATAGGTCTCAAAGGGTTAAGAGGAAAAAAACACTGGAAGCAAGATAAAGTTTTGTAACACAAGAACTGCTGCAATTAATATCCAGTCCATTTACAAGTAGTGCATATTTACATTTCTAAAAGTTAAAGTATATGGCCAGCAAACATAAAAATTAATCGCAAAAGTTAACAGAACAACCTGGTTACATTGCCTTATAGTCAGCAGAAAGCAACATATAACTTGAAATATATATTACACAATTTTAAAATGTGTTTCTTATGCTCTACTAGAAATTTCTCTCCTGACAGTAAAAATCTTTGTTATGAATTTTAGCAAAACAGTTACACTTATCAAAACATTGATAAATGTATGTTCACTCTAAATCTCATGCTCTCTTACTTTAGTTTGAGTCGTCTTTTGATAAAATTAACTGTTCAAAAAACAAAGAAAAAATAACTGTGTTTTGCCGCTATTTTTCCAAAATGGCAGCTGTAATAGGTAGGGAAAATCATGGCGACAAGTTGATTTTGAACCTTCTTATTATCCTTAACAACCTCGACGTATAATCTGTAACAAACAGATCAAAATTACCATTAATATTACAGCGGCACGGATTTTTTGAACAATTCTTCTCATGCTATTTCAGACAAAAGTGATTATGGACTTTACTGACTTTGTCTGCTCGATTGTGGCTTAAAGGGACACTCCACTCAAAATACAAGTTGGGTTCTAAAAATCGGGCAAAAAAATCCTGATTCCGAGGGTATAAGCAGTTTTTCTTAGAGACGAACGGTAAGGCCAGTGTGAAAGCTGGAAGTGTGTCGTTTGAAAACTGCGCGCGGGGCAGTGGGCGCAGGTGGCGACACCACCAGAGTGGAACCGGGCGGAACTAGACCAGGGTCGCCTGGCGCGGCAGGTGTTTACTGACCGCGCTATACTTCTCCGGTTTGCCGCGGGATTGTATTGTATCGCCCTTCTTAGCAGACGACGTGTGTAGATATATGATTTTCCGTGTTACCGTTGGGCGTAGAAAAAAACCGATTGCACATTCGGAATCAGGATTTTTTTCCCTATTTTTGGGGGCCAACTTGTATTTTGAGTGGAGTGTCCCTTTAACGGTTCCAGTTATCAAAATATCGATAGTGTACTTTTCGATGCAAATAATAATTCTCTTTAGGAATCATTCTAAACGTTTTTCCATGAAATGAACGGTTAAAAAGATCAAATTGAAAAACCGGATTTTGCTGCCACTTTTCCAATATGGGGACCATAATGCCTTCTCAGCATGCTTAACTTCCCACAAACAGAACAAAATTAACACGAAATATGAGAGAAACTGAATTTTTGAACAAATGTGCCCAGACAGAGTGGTTGCCTATTAGATATTTTGCAATGGTCTGGCATTCAGGCAACATTTTGCTTTCCTGCCAACAAGGGAATTTCAGAAACCTGTTTGGAGTGTAAGAATCTCTCATAATAATTGAATAATATTGCGTAACATGGGGAATCTATTGGAAATTCACAGGCATGTAATCTTGCACAAAATGCTCCAGTGTCAGACCCCATGATATAATTATGACACTGTAATACCACCCAACCTTGAAATTGAGCTGTTAATTAGCTACAAAAGGTGATGTTAACTAGGTTTTGTGTCTTTTTGTGCTAGATTTTGTGTTCAGCCCTATTATGGAGCGAGAAGTGATTTTTCAAGTCGCCACCACTGCTGATGACATCTCCCCTAAAATAGTATGAGGATGTGGGAAGCCAAAAAAGCAGCCTGGAAAAGAAGAGACAAGGGATGTGAGCCACACTCTGGATGATAACAGGTGGAAGAAGAAAAAGGAGAACAGAAGAGACCCATCAGTATTATTACACAGCGCTGTTTCACCCTATACCTCCTAACCTCAACTTGCCTTTCCTCTTCTGTAATCCAGAACTTTCTTTCATTTTCATTCACCTGACAAAGAATGTTTTCTAAAAAAAAAAGAAAAAAAGAAAAGAAAAATTGAGGAAAAAAAAGAGAAACGGTAAGTGCAAGACAAAGCTGAGACATTTAATACTTAAAACTTAATGCTATGCAGTCTGCTCTCTTCATTCTCTCTTCATCAACCTTGAGTACCCAGTCTACAAGTATTACAAACTTCCTTCAATCCCAAACACCCAAGACTTTTTCCCAGTCCATTTACCCCTCCGATGGTGGATGTTGCTAGTAGTTACCTATTTGTTACTGGCCCAATGTAGCATCCGTTTCCTCGGAGACACCAACAGGCAGCATATCAGTCCTAAAATGAGCTGATCAATGCTTTAGAGGCATGTAAGAGAGCACGTACGAAATCTTAGGGTATGACGATGAAAAAAAATGGGACCTGCAGGCCATGTTTCATGATAATCAGTAATTAGTGTCATATTGTTGATTGGGAAGAAGTAGGATAATATAGTCCTGAAACTAAAAGTTAGGGTGCTATCATGGATTAATAAATGGTTGGTATTCCGAGGGAACGGATGCCTTAGGGCACAATAGTCGTAACAATAACAGTAATAATTACGAATAAGTACAGTAGGTATTTAAGATGCTGTTTTTCTCACGGCAATAAGGCGCCTTTGTTTTTCTCTCGATGTTAATTTTTTTTCTTACGAGTGGGAAGGTCTCATTGATTTTCTCATTTTTACCTTCATTTTCCACTATTTATTCCACACATTTTTATTGTTCTTGACTGTAAATGTCTGCATGTTTTATTTTACCCTCCTGTCTGCTGTAGGGAGGTAAACATAGGTGGGTAGTTAGGTGGGAATTTTTACCTGCTGCACTCTTAACGTGGTAGTTAATTCCCATTGTGTCCTTAATGTGTGGTGGGTCACATGTCCAGAAAAAAATGGGGTTTTAATTTGTGAACCTCTGTAGGACCTTCTTTTTTTATTATGTAGATTAGATGCTTCCTAGCAAGGAGAAAAAAAAAGCAACAAAGAAGGAGATGATTAGTTGCAGGGTAGGAACAAAAAGATGTAAAATATTGAGATTGTTGGGGGGTGAGGGGATTTGTGAAAATAAGTGAGGCCACATTCCTTTCCTATCCAGCCTCAAACTCCATCCAAACTTTCACCCTTTTTGCAAAACTTGGCTGCTTCTGTGATAAGCTGAAATTTTAAAAAAATACGTAGAGGATGCAAGAAACAGCAGAACAAACAAACAAACAAAAAAAGCTCGACTCGGTTTTGTGCGTGACAAATGTAGGCATTTGTCCAGCCTCTTAGTATAAATTTTCCTTTCCCCCCTGCCTCCCTCGCCCCCTCAAAATGCTAGTAAAAATTGGGCTAGTGCAGATTGGACCCGAGTGAGAGAAGGTGTGAATGATCAGTGTTGACTTTAGATGCAAGAAAAACTTCCAGTGATGCATTTATTTGATTTTCTTGGCATTTGTTGTTTTCATGTGGGTGAATTGGTCTTCCAGTCCGAAGACTTATGGAGACCATTTCTTCCTGTTTCAATCATTATTGTCACCTTCAGATTTAATTGACCTTTCAGTGCCATACCAGTGTTTAGTTGATAGGCAGCATGAGTGACGAGTAAATGGCAAAAGATCAGGGCTCAGTTATTGGAATCAGTGCTTTATATGTACTGCAATAAATGTGTAGTTAAATGCAATGTAACACTATATCAGTCCTGTGATCCAATTGATACCATCAATGATAATCAAGAGAGCTCCGTCAGTCTTAGGTTGCAAGTGGAAAGGGGCCAATCTTGCACTTTTTCACTCTTGTTTTTTTGTTGCACTTGCTTTCGACTAGAGCCTCATTTCTACTGGCATGGCCATTGGGTAGTGAAGAAAAATACACGAATGGCAAGTAGAAGCTTGGCGAGTGGAGGAGAAAGAGAGAGAGAGACAGAGAGAGATATGTAGCAATTTATGCAGGGACAATCGCCAGCTTTTGTGGACTACTGTTTGCTCGTCCCAACTTTGTACCTTATTGTTTTCTACTCGTAAGAAATGCAAACGAAAAAATAAGAAAACACGCAATGCGAACAAAAAATATATTCCTAGTGCTCAAAAAGTGAGGTTTCCCTCCCCCGTAGAAGAGCAGCTACCTTCCTGACCCATATAATAATTATTTTTTAGGTTTTCATTAATAAGTGATTTATTTGTCTGTGTCTATTCTCAATCATCACTATGCAGGGTTTTACTGTTGTTTGTTTTTTTCTTTTTTCTCCCCTGTTGTTGCTGTAGCTAATTCTATTAGCAGGGGTGGGGGCGCCATTCATGTCTGTAGGGAGACTTGTCTGTTATTAACCTCCAATGGATGCTTCCCTCCCACTTTTCCCAATAGCGAGTTAAGCCAAACTTGGAAAATAACAATACCATACCAACACATAAATATTTATGCTCCTTGATCAACATTATTTTTCAGATATGGTTGTTTCAAGTCATAATATTGTGTACCTCAAAGGTCTCTCCAATAAATAAAACAAAACAAAACAACCAAACAAAATTATTTCTTGCTCAAATCTTTCGCCTCCAATAGAAAACAGGGTTGATTATTGCTGCATAAAATTTCCAGCTTGTTATTTATACAGTACGTATGGTATATTTGAATTTTTTGTCTCAAGAAATTCAGACACTTATATATGTGAAGACAGATTATATGTATATATTTGAAAAGAGATATATTTGGAGAGGAAGAGTAAGATGAGAGATATTGCAAAAAAAAAAAAACATATTTTTATGTGGATTGGAATCTAAACAATGGAAGGTTGTTTTGCATGCACTTAAAGACTGGCTTGAAATTCATGGTTCACATGAGAAGGGTGTATGGATTTGGATAAATTTTGACAACTTTATTTACAATTGGAGTAAACATAACCCTTACATTCATTATTTGCACAAAAAAGCCGTGTGAAAAATCATCATTGTAAAAAATCATGAAAAAGGAAAAGGGAAAAAAATATCCTCCTCACTTCAGGTAGAGGTGTGGGCTCCTCCCAAAGTATTCCAAGTCTAGTGAAATTTGGGAAGATGCACAATTCGTCGTTGATCTGACAAAAGGACGAAATCAACATTTTCGTAATTTTACAGCCAGCCAAAAGAAACTGCAAACCGCTCTACAAATACATAGGATGGCGTTTTTATTTTCTGTTCTAACTCTGACGCCACTTGTTCCATGGGTTCGCCGTTTCGTCATAATGTGACCTAACACTTGATGGTGCTGGCAGAGGCCATAATTCCATTTTATCAAAAAATTCAAATTCTTCCTTTTGTCGGATTAACGACGAACTATAGTCAATGCTGGAGTTCTCTGTGGAAATCTCCCGAAAGAGCCGCCTGCCACTAGTGACAATGATCAATTGATTTGACTTTTAATGGGGCAACAGCAGCAGTGTCTATCTGCTGGAAGCAAGTCATGTAAATCCCTTAGTTCACACCTCTACTTCGAAGTGCACATCAGTTTTAAGAGGAAGGAAAAGTAATACCCGAGTGTAGTGCAGCTTAAGACCATCACCAGTATTACCAGACAAGCTGTCAAACATTAGTGAGATGTAAATGAAAGGAGCATAGTTGGGCAGCCAGAGTTCTCTCACCCTACTGGATTACGAGGCTTAGTGTTATTTCCCATATTATGACAAAGAAAAAGCAAGATTAAAAAAGAAACAGCATATTTTTTATGTTTTTGGCACTCGCTTCCTGCAAAACCCGAATCACTGCTTGTACACATACTCCGTTTGCACTTTTGAATACGCCGTGTTGAAATGGTGAGACGAGGGAATCAACAGTGGGTGTAGAAGTGCAAATGGAATATAGTCCCCCCCAGAAAAAGATAATATGTACAGGGAAAATGTAACTGTTTTTTGTCATGTGTTTTAGACAGGTTTTAAGACATGTTATTACTCTTGTGTGTGTGTGTGTGTGTTTTTTTTCTGTGATTCTTTTTGGTGGTGCACAGAACGACAGTCAAGAGACTTAGAAAACCTGAGATTGTTATGTAAATAAATGGGATAGTCCAAGTGATTCCAGTATAGCTGCTGGTTAGTTTTCTTGTTACAGAAGAAGAGGAAAGACCTGCAAGGACGGAACTTTTGGTCCAGCTTGCAATTTATTTTTTTTAAATTTCACACCCATCCCCATAAATTGCTATGTATAAGATTGAGAAATTGTGTGTCCTGAAGCACCCTTACCCCCATTGGCACAGCACAGGCACAATGGGGCCAAAAAAATATCACTTTCCAAATCCCATCAGGTTGCTCAGTCCTCCCGCAGCTCCTTGTTGCAGTTGTCTCATCATACTCTGCAGGCCAGCCATGCCACCTAGAGCGAAATTCCTTCAATTATTACTCAATTAGTACAAAATACACCTCATTAACTCCCATTTCTTTTCTGGGCCGTCCACGATCTGTCATAATAATTAAAACATACCAATATGAAGTTGACTATCAAGGACGTTGGGATGAAGATAAATGAGTTGTGTTGGGAGGGTTTTAAGGGGATCTTATGACTACTGCTCAGTAACACTTAGGCCAACACATAACTTCTTGTCCTCCGAGGTTGGCGATTACAGCCAGGTTGGGAAGTAGGGTGTCACATTATGCCAACACTTCATTTAAAATTCCTTTGGAATCCTTCACAGAAAATTAAATTCTTCAAGACATGTTTTAAAAATCTGTTCAGTCCAGACTCCGCTGCTAATTAGGACACAACAAAATACTCTCTCTCATCTGCCATGAAAGGCACGTGTGTTGAAAAGCAAGTAATGCCAAAAAATATGTCGGCAGGCCATATGTATATCATCATTAAACATTTTGACTTATTCTTTTCGCTAGTAACAAGAAAAATTTTGTGTACATGTTTTTAAAAATCAGTGCCTATTTTCATTTTCCTGCTAGAAGTATTCTATGTCAATCTTAATAATAATAATAATAATAATGGATACCCCATGATGGGGCTCCTGGGGCCTTTTAGGGGCCAATTTTTTCTAAACAGACTTTAATTGCTGCCTGTGCTGTGATGGATTTTGATTGTGGGAGGAAACGGGAAGAGCCCCGAGAAAACCCACACGGACGGGGAGAGAACCCATGGAAACTATATCCATGTAAGTATCCTCTGTTCGACCCCGGGATCAAACTAGGGACCTGAGAGGTGGAAGGCTGTAGCACTAGCCACTACACCACCATGGCGCCTATTAAGTCAATCTTAATTCACGATTCATGATGTCATCAAAGTAGCTTATGTCATTCTTGCACTTCCTCTTCAGCCAGCAAAGCCTAAATGCCATAAAAATATTACATTCTGGGGTCAGGCTAAAAGTCGAGCAAGGGGTAAGTTCAGGACAACCTACAAGCGACCCCATCCTTTGTCTTAAAAGCAAATTATTTAGTTCGTTGCTGGAATTGTCCCTATCGTCATGGATAGTTTCTCCTCTTTTGAGCTTGTATTTGCTTATGGGGGTATATAAAGGCTTAAGCCTGTCGTGTTTTTGAACGTGCCCCCACTTCTGGTCCTACATTGAAGTTGTCCACAAATATTTTCCGCTATTTTTTTCCCTTGGCCTGGCCTGATGCGTCTGTCTGTCACTGATGATTTCATCCGACATCATGGATACCAACCCATTTGTTGCAAGACTCGGGGATCCATCATCTTGGCCATCTGCTGGTTGAGCTTGGCCATCTGTGCCTGGTTGACGTTCTTTGCCTTGTCCCCTCCTTGGAACAGACCCTTGATGCCTCCCATCTTTTTTACTACAGCAGCAAATTTTTGATACTGCGAAAGTAAATCTTTGACTTCCTTCTCTGTCACTCCTGCTCCCCTGGCCACCCTCCCTACTCTCCCTGGTTGCTTGCTAAACAATTTGTGCCCATCTCTGTTGTCCAATTCCCCATCACTCATTGAGTCCATCATTGTCATCAACCGCTTCAAACGGGCCATGGATTCCTGCTCACTGCCTTTGGACAAGAAGTCTTGGCTGAATCCGGGTATCATTCCCTATAAAATCATAAAATATATTACTAATGAAAATATTAATATCATTCTATCTATGCAACTCAGGAATGTGTTGTAGGAGAAATTGTGTGACAATCTGTACATAACATCCCAGTCAATGGACCTGGTGCAAATTATGTTTCAAGACAATTGTACAGTAGTAATGATATGAGGCGCTCAAGAGGAAATACGGCATATGCCAACTGGAGTTCATTTTGAGATAAACGGCTTTTTGTGTTGCAAGAGAATAGGATTTTCCATTGCGGACCAATTTTACAAGTGGAATATGTGAGCTTTGGCATATCCCAATTCATTTGGGCCTTCAGCACATGAAAGGTAGATGGCAGGAGAGTACAAAAGCACTACAATCTCAAAATTGGAGGTCGGTTGGGATATGCGGTTTTTCCTCTGAGGGCCTCATATACGTACTTTCAGTTAAATGTTATTGTGGACAAGTGCTTTTCCATTTTGTGTCCTGCCCAGCCCCCAGTCACTCTCCCTCTTTTCGCGTGAGCTTAGTTCATCTCCCCCACCGAGGGGGGTTGGCCACGGGTGGCACCAGAATCAGGTACCGAGATGGTGGCGCCTCACCTAGCGGCCACCTCAAAATAATTTTGGTCGACTGCGATTGGCTGGGGTAGTATAGGAGGCCAAGGAAGCCTTTAAGACTCCAGCCAGTCAGAGTCGACCCAAATGGTTCAGAATTTCCCTGCTAGGTAAAGCGCCACCATCTCGGTACCTGACTCGAGCGCCGCCCGTGGCCAACCCCACACGGTGGAGGAGCTGAGATCCCCCCCCNCCCCCCCCCCCCCATGCCACTTAAAAATTCAATTTTTCTCTCGAGTTCTCTCCATTATATTTAAAAATTTATTTTTCAACTTATGGCCGCCCCCAGAGGAAGGTCGCCCTTAAGCTTTTCTGCCTCTTGGCAAATCCGGCGCTGGGATACCCCCGGCAAAAATTGCGAATTTTTAACGACTTCGCCTTTATTTCCTATTATTGCAGCCTATTCGAAAAATATTTATTGCAACTCGCGGCCACCCCTAGGCAATTGCCCTACTCTACCTAATGGTAAATCCGGTTGTGCTTCCAGTCGTGTAATGATTTATTATTAATTCTTCATTTACTTATTTATTGCATGCTTAAATTTGCCACCCCTTGAAATCTGCTGCCCTAGGGAGGCCTTGCCATAAATCCGGCGCTGAGCACATTGCAGTGCACTAATTGAAAGGAACAGGCACTTATCCACAAAAATTCTTATCTGATGGTCATTTTGTGTTACTAGAATATCTACTGTGCTTATAAAAATGGGTGGAATTTTCGTCCCGTTGCTAGTTACTGCTAACTTGGCAGTACCAGTCTGGTGCATTGGTACTGCTAAGTTAGCAGTAACTAGCAGTGCAACGAAAATTCCACCCAATGACTTTAGTGGTTTCTTTTGAGCTTGGATTTTTAAGAATTCATGCATAGAATTTGCTAATTCGAGAGAAAGTATGGCCACTGACCATGATCTGTGAGAAGGGCCCCATGCGCATGATGTTCTGAAATTGCTCGTACATGTCTCTGAGAGTGAATTGGCCGTGCTTGATTTTGTCTATGAGTTCTTCATTCTCATCTAATTTGAGCTCATTCACTTTTGTGATTAGGCCTTCAATGTCTCCCATCCCCAACAGCTTGCTAACAAATGGCTTTGTCTTGAAAGCCTCCAGGTCGTCAATATGTTCTCCTGTGCCAATGAATATCACTGGGCTCTGAGTGGCAGCCACACTGTAAGAAAGCATTAATCAGACATGCCCCTCTCAACTGGGCTTCATTCTTGGCTATCTGTAGTGGAAATAAACATGGCCAATGTCAAAACAGTGCTACAAATTTCAAAAACTATTGGTATTGCAACAGGGTGCCAAAAAGTCACTCACTGGTTCTTGATTTAACAACAATGAGATGTGCAGGAGGTTTAACTAGAACTTGAGAAATCGGGCATAGCTACTTCAGGTTTTCCTGCATGAAAGCTGAGAGGAATGGAAACCATAAGTTCAGCTTCAGATGGTAATAATGGTAAATGAACACGAGAAGGGCCGGGCCACAGACAGGTCTGGAAACTTGGGCATGCCAAATGTAGACACAAGTTATACCATAATTTTTGTTCTCAACAAGCAAATGCCTTGACATTTTCATGCATTACAAGCCCCTCTTCATTTTTCAACAGTCACACCCACATTGAGCATTACTCACGCGCTAAGTGCCCCACCTCCCTTAGCATGGCCATCTAACTTCGTGACAATCACTGATCCGATGTCAACCTTGTCCTTAAAGGCCCGGGCCTGGGCCTCACAAGCTTGTCCAATAGTGGCATCCATCACAAATATGATGTTGTCCGGAGTGATAGCATTGGCTACTTGCAACATCTCCTCAAAGAGGGAGTCTTCCTGTTTATGCCTTCCACTTGTGTCCACAATGATAATCTCAAATCCTTCTTTCTTGAACATGTCCACACCATCCTGAGCTATGGCCACTGGATCCACCTCTGTGTAGCTGTGAAACAGTTGTGTAATTATAGTACGTCCCATAAGCTTAAGTATTTAAATCAGAAAATAACAGAACTTAAACAGCCACAAAATATTCATTGAAACAAACATCACATCTCAAATTCACAACAGCTCAAACAACCAATCAATTTGTGCACACTCAGCATCACTTTAATGGAAATTCAGAACTGACTACCCAATTTGGTTCTACAGCCCCCTTCCCCATTTATTCATGAGACACTATACAAAAATGCAAAATGCAAAATTTCAACCCAAGCTCCAACACCAGTCCATCCAACAGAGCACCAGCCCATCACTAGACAATGCACAGTTGCGAGCATAAAGATGTGGAAGGTAGTACTCCCCTTGGTAGTAGACGAGCAGCCAGTGTCATCATTAACATTCTACAATCAACATATGGTGTTCATGATGTGTCCTCGACTAGTACAGGCCTACCCTGGTGCTGATGGTGAGGAGCGGAGGTCATGTGAGGAGCCCCCGGGCAGAGGAGGAGCTCTGGTCTACAGTCCACATCTCTAAGCTCGCAACTGTACTTTTGGTCCAATCCCAATGAGAACCTCGATATGATGAAACCCTTGATAGGACCAAGTAAAACCAATTCCGCAACCAATAGAATGATCCGGGTATCAATTATCCTTCCAGGGTAAATCATGTGAAGTTCAGATAATAGTTTGTGCGAAGTTGCTTTAAAATCACAATATTAACAATCCAGTGCTAATTGGGTACAAAGAAAAGGGGAGAAACTCTCATGAGGAAGGCACATTTGTTCTCGTTATTGTCAGTACTGTGAGTGGAGAAGTCATTATCATTATACAATGCAGGAGATGTGAGATGCGGAGGTGTGCATCATAAGCATTTTCAGTGGTGGCAGTTGTTTGGCCCGATTTTGACTGGTGGCGCAGAGTGGCAGATTGTTTTAACATGAAATATTGCAAACCTCATGGACAAGTCCATCTTTCTAAGGGATGCAAAGTCTGTCATGCAGGTGGTGCTAGGAAAAGGAATTAGGGGTGGGATGGTCTCAATCCAGTCTTCAGATTGTACTTTTGTCAACGTCTCTATATAGCCTTTTGCGCTATTTGCCTTTTGAGCTATAATGGCTAGGATAGTCAAATAAATTCGTATTACATAGCCTTTTGCGAAGTGGCTGGAAAAATATATGAATAATGATGCATTGTGAGCAAAATATGCATAAGTATTTCTGGCAGTTTACCACTAAGACATTGCTCAAATTAAAGTAGCCCACACCTTGTCGGATTTTGAGTATTATTAAGCTTAGGAGTGACATGAAGACCATACGTACGATTCTCATATCTGTTGGGATCCTTCATTACCAAAACTTTACATATTGTATGATTGATACCAACCTGCCATAAAATGGGATTCTGGCCTTGGTTGCATTCTGTTTGAGCTGATCATAAGCACCAGCTCTGAAAGTGTCGGCACACACAAGACAGGCTTTCCATCCTTTCTTCATGTAGTAGTAGGCCAGTTTTGTGCATGTGGTTGTCTTTCCAGAGCCCTGCAGGCCCACAAACATGATGATGTTGGGCCGGCCCTTCACAGGTTGGTACGCCTTAACACCAGGGTCAACCAGCTATGAATTGCAATTGAATGAAAAATGATTAGGGTTTAAATTATTATCAATACTGCAAATGCATCTCAGTATCAGAAATGTGGGTGAATATGAGACAGGTTTGGAGAAATTGCATTGTTGCAAGTTCCAACCTAATGATAGCATTACAGATATTTTCTGAATGCCAGATTATATGCATTTTTACAATACGATATCTCAATTGGAAAGACAAATTACCTTATATTGCAACACTATTAGTGAATGTAGAACCCACAAGATGACTTACGTGATTAATAACTTCTTTTTTTATTTCTCAACATACACACCTTCACAAGTTCCTTGAAGACAGCACTCTGAATCATCCGCCGCTTGTTCAGTCCCCCAGCCATCTCATCAAAGTCAATAACTGAACGAACATTCTCTCGAAGACCTTTAACCAGCTTGATGTTTACATCTGCCTCCAATAATGCAGTGCATATCTCCTTTAGCATAGAATTTAGAACCTAAAAAAATCATTGTATTTTAGTAATGGTACATGGTATGGGTATTGGTTCCTGAGGATTACATCAGTAACACAGCAATTCTGAACTTATTGAAGACTACTGGTTTAGACCTATGAACTGGATCAAGTGCTGCAAGATTTAGGAGCTGTTTTTTCAGCTTGTACTAATAAGTGATTTATCCAATGTACACAAGGAAATGCGACTTACAAGGTTCTGTCCTCTCATTAAAAATAATTGAGGGGGTACTCAGTTTGTTCGAGTTGGAAGAAGCCAAAGCAACTAAGGATATCTGGCTATTAGAAGATACATACGTGGGTCTAATAGAGATAGAAACCAAGAGAAAAAAGAAGACATGAAAGATTGGTGTCTCTCTTTGTCTATCTCTTCCACTTAACAAAGATCTTCCCCGCTTCGGTGGCCCTGCCAGTTGACAAAGATATCGCCGCAAAGCTCTTGGGGTCATTAGAGAAACACAAGGTGGTCAGGCATGACTGTACACTGGTGGTCATATATCGAGGCAACCGCCAGTGACATTTTCCGAAGCGGCAGTAGAAGGAATCTTGCTCGCCCATGCTTGAAGTATGCTTATCTTCGATTCCTTCTTCTGCCGCTTCGGAAAATGTCGCTGGCAGTTGCCTCGATATATGACCAACAGTGTATCACTTAAATTTGCAACAGGAACCATTGCTACGGGAGGTCAGTTGCCAAATGGCCCAACTCCACTGATTTTGGCCTTCAATAGATACTGACCTATTGATTTCTAGTAGATGAGATCTATGCCACTAGGTGTGTATCATGGTGTCCTATCAGCATCATAAACCACGAAACTACATGGAGCAGTTACGCATAGGACCTATATGCAGTTTTTTGTCTCTCCTGAAATATTTACCTCATGGAGTTGGGCCCTTTGGCAAATAACTTCTTCAGTTGAGAAGCACATTTTACCAATTACTCTTTTTTATAAACAAATCACATCAATGACACTTTCTTATTCTTAATCTCACATTTTTTATAGCAATTGTTAATTGGGCACCACAGAAATAAATGGAAGTATACTTCCTTGTATACTGTATACGTACAGTGCGGTACATTCCCTAATGGCCCCATAACTGCTTTCATCGCTGACTTTTTGGGCAGCAACGCCCCCATGATGTAATTTTCCATCAAATTGCATATCACCCTGCGTATGTCCATGGGCATCCTTGCATGCACTTCTGGAACCTCCCACTTTTCCGCAAAGTTGTCCTCATGACCTTTTGTTGACAAATTTGAAAAGTGCGAGGTTCCAAAAGTGCCATTTTAGGATGTCCGTTGAGTATAGGAACAGCAGAACATTGGAAAGATCAGTCTGAACTTGAACAAATTAGCATGTGGACATCCATGCAGTTAGCTAGTGTACAGCATGTTTGCATGTACCCCCTCAAATATAAACAAGAATTTTAATAATATACATAACATTCCAAAAGCTTTATTATATATCATATCTATAATTTAGCTTCTAGCAAATCTGTGTTTCAACTATCCATAAACCATGTCCGCTGATAAATAAAACCAGCAGGTACACATGTATACTAGCCTCTTCGTTGATAACCGTTGCATTGCTGAGGGACCTGAGTGCCGAGGTGATCTTCCTCCCGAGATCTGCTAACACCATTGTGGCAGCCTACTTGTGACAGGCACGCAACAACGAGGGTACTCTCTTTCCCTCAATTTATATAAACGATAAAGTAAAAGAAATGCGCACAGCTGTTTGTGTTCGGCAGTCAGCCACACAACAGCCACACACTTGGGATTTGGGAACTACTGCAAGCACACACACGACGCTGCTGCTTCCTGTTGGGATTATTGCCACTCTACGCACAGGGAGTAGGCTACATCACACGTGCGAGTGTGTGACGGACTACATGGCCTACTACCTGCTAGACCCTCCATGGTGTACCGACTACTTTGTACTCTCCGCATGGTACCAAGCTCTTCGGCGTCCGACTGCTAATCAGGAGGTCCTGGGTTCGAATCCCGGGGCCGGCAACTCTGACCGTGGTTTTCTGTGGTTTCCCACGGTCCTTCCAGGAAAATTCCGGAGTTGTTTCCGTAATTAATAGGCCACAGCCGCTTCCTTCCTTCCTTATCCTTGGAGGTTGAAAGTCAATGCTGGGCCAACCTCCTTAAATATCAATTATAAAAGTACCAAGCTCTTGATGGTACTACAATCTAGTTCTATTCTACTATTTCTAGTAATAATTTGCATAATAACAAAGTCTCAAACCATGTACAGTACATTACACTTGATTGTGTGTCATCAGAATTGAACCATCTTTTATTTGATTCAGATTCAAAAGTCACTTTTTAAATTTAGATCTTGAACCGTCTTCAACGTACAAACATTTGTTGACATCTTGGTTGACATAAATCCCATAGGATTTATCAATTTATAGCATTCCTTTTTTTTT
>JYFJ02003947.1:0-36051 GCA_000934665.2 Catajapyx aquilonaris
CGCACATTTCTGGCTTGCCGTCGATACATTGGCGAAGTTATTCAGATTATAAACGGCAGAGATAACAGAGGTGTGCAATTAACTTAATTATGATTACACAAATGGTGATTTCTAAGTTTCGAATATATCATTAGATAGACAAAGATTTGCATCCAGGGTTCACAGGGGGAACTTTTTGGCCTCTGAGAAGATTCATTTAAAAATTCATTTTGCGGTGTAACGTCGATAACTAGTCAAAAAATGACACCTTTCCGTGTTCTTCTCCCGATGAAAATTTACTGAATGAAGATCAGTAAACAACCCGCATACAGTAACAACAACAACAACAACAACAACAACAACAACAACAACAACAACAATAATAATAATAATGCTGGGGTAAAGTGCTTTCGCCCCCCCACATGGGGGCATATTGCACGGACCTTTATTTATTGAGGTTCATTTGGTGCCTATTCATTTGAAACGCCCGGGCCCACGGGCAGGATGACAGGAGGGGATGTGTAAGGTGCAGTGCAATGTCTTAATGTGGCCATTTTTAGTGAACTCCCCCGGGTGGTTTAGTCTGTGGAAATACCACCCGAGACGAAGCCAGAGGTGACCCTGAACTCTGCACGAGATGAAGGGGGTGTCCCCGGGTTGGGATCGAACCCGAGACCTTAACATCTGTGGGCGCTTACGTTACCGCAGCACCACATGCCTCCCCTACTCGCATACACTTTATAATTGATATTAAGGAGGTTGGCCCAGCATTGCCTTTCAACCTCCAAGGGTAGGGAAGGAAGGAAGTGGCTGTGGCCTATTATACGGAAGTGACCCCGGAATTATCCTAGAAAGACCGTGGAAAACCACAGAAAACCACGGTCAGGGTTGCCGGCCCCAGGATTCGAACCCAGGATCTCCCGATTAGCAGTCGGACGCCCTATCCACTATGCCAACCTGCTTCGGTACCCTACTTGCATACAGTAGAGCATCAATTATCCGAATACCGATCAACTGAAACATTGGTTAACTGAAAGCATTGGTTAACTGAAAGCATTCGAGTTGGCAAATTCAAATTTGCACTCCATGTAGTTCTGCTAGCAGCCGCTAGTGCTGTGGGGCTGCAGCCCTTTCTCCCTCCCTGCCAACTGGCCTGCGTGACCAACCTCACACTTTCTTTGTTTCCTATTGCTCCTATGGCACTGGTACAATTATTTCCCTAAATGATCGGTTCTTTGAACACCCCATACCCCAATTGTTTCAAATAATCGATGCTCTACTATATTATATGTTACGTAGATTTAAACAAGCTTTCTAACGATATATAACGTTATTGTTTTGGACCATTTTACTGGGAGTTAGAGTCAAACACTGGGGCCCGTATTTAAAAATCCGATAGTAGTTCCTTTACAGTTAGGATGGTTTTGTGAAGAGATCTGTCCATAATATCATAAGTGCAGGATGTGGAAACTGTAGGTTTAATAGTGCCTAAAATGGCATATTTTGTGGTTTTGGGAACTATTTTGCCTACTCTGGCTTTTTGTGACTTTTCATGCCTATTTGGCCTTTTTTGGAATAGTTTGTGAACTTTTTGAAGCAATGTTGGGACTTCTTGGGCCTTTTCCAGACCTATTCCTTCAGAGGCATGCTTGTTTTTTTGCCCAGTATTTTTTGTGCGCCTGAAAGGACCAAAATCGTTCAGAAATAATTAGTTTCACTAATGAAAATCTAGAAAAATATTTGGTACCACTGCAAATGGAAATGGGCTACAAGCGGTCAAGTCCACAGCAAGTTACTGTCTGTTGCCTGAGTTTTGTGATTTTGTGTCAGTTTATAGTTATTATTCGGTTTTTGATATGATTTGTGACCTTATTGTCTTTATACTTTAGGCCTATAAAATATGTCTTTCTCTTTTGATTTTCTGAAGCATTATCGTCCATATGCCCACTAAGGTAAATTTTTTGGGCCTATTTGAGCTTTTTTCATGCCTATTTCAGGGGGTTTTCACGCCTAAAAATCCGGACTCTAGCTATTATATACCATAATGGGATGTCATTGCACTTACTATCCAAGAATACGACAATGCACATATTAGAAGATGAACTGGGTGGGGATCTGCCACTTGAAGCCGGTGGCCAAAAGTTCTGGAAGGAACAACCTGGAGCATTACTGTCTGATGTGTTTTGAAGGGACATATGCCACAAATATGGCTTCAAAATATTGTTGCGGCACTTTTTGAAGCCTTGTTTATGCCATTTCTTGGAAAACTATCACATAATATTGTTGTAAGTTGTTACGTCCAGACATCGTTGGGAACATGGTAACTGTGTGTAACGGAAATATGGCATATTTCGCACTGGTGCCAGTTCTGTGCAAACTAGGTAGGGATAAGCCAATACAATCATGTACAGTCTGTTAAAGGAGTATGTCGCCAGACTAGACCTTGAAATTAGCCTCCAACAGAGGTGCTGCCTAGGGGAGTGTGAGTTATTGCATCAGGGGGAAGCAGCCCCTCTGTTGGAGGCTAATTTGTAGGTCTGGTCTGGTAATATACTCCTTTAACCAACTGTACACCTATTTTTGCAGTGGCATGTAAAACATAACCTTACAGTAACTGACGTCAATGCTTATGAAAATTAGGATTACTCACGACTGAGGATAGACTGTGTATGTTAGCGCTGTGTTAAAAATAACATTTAGCTCCCCAATATTCCTCAGTACAACAAAAAGGTCCCCTTCTATTGCCTACCATTTCCCATGTGACACTATCCAGTAATGTCACTGTTGTAGTAGGAAAGAGGTGAACCGCCGCACTTCTTATACATGGTGAAGGTAAATTCACGCATAATCGCCAGGTATGATGGTACTCGCAAAACTAATATAGGGATGTGCAATTAGTATTGGCTATAGTTAATGCGTACGGTGCCATTAAAGTGTAAAGTGTCAGATTGTAGAATATGAGGTAAAAAAATGACAAAGTGCACAGATGTCGTACCTGGATTCTTACTGTGACAGTATTTGATCGCCTATTGCACATGGACGATGCGTTAGGGGACCAAGGCCGGATTATTCGGAAGCCCTCCAGCTGACTTTTGCAACTGGCGGAGCGGATGTGACGTCACAAAACTTTAAAGGTGACGTATGCATTAACTATGCAATGGCGCCCAAAACTAATTTCACATCCCTATATTACTTTTGCGAGTACGGTCAATCTACCTGGTGATTGGGTGTGAGAATCACTTGACCCTGTATATACAGGGTGGACCAACTTCAAGTGTCGTTTTATAACGGCGATTAATGGCAGTGATTTTGCGATGACGTAGCAGCGACGTGTAAAATGTCCCACTTCGGCGCCATCGAAAATCTTAGCTGCCAATAGCAGCTCACGTGTAATCAACCCTGCTGCTGGGTTGACCTGGAAAAAAGTAGGTGCACACACGACCTGAGATGACCTGAGCGGGCGAGGCAGCCTTCTTTAAGGACTGCCGGATTGGCATTGGTGCTGCATGTGGTTGCACAGGGTTCATTACATGTGTGCTGCTATTGGCAGCTAATATTTTCGATGGCGCCGAAGTAGGCCATTTTACACGTCGATTCTACGTCAATTGTAAAGCGCTTCTATTAATAGCCGTTATAAAACGACACTTGAAGTTGGTCCACCCTGTATGAGTTACTCAGGTTTGATTTTGCATGACTTATTGTGCTCATAGATTACAATCTCATCTTTTTGAATCCAACAGGCACTGGATGATAAGTTGGATCGATTCAGTGATCACTGCCATCTTTAGTACTGCCCAATCGTCATCACTGCCATTAAGTTTCTTCTTCGTGCTTTTTTTTTTCATTTTGTCAGAAGCCTTGGGAGTTGTGCCCGCTTTGGGAAATGTACAGTGTAGTGTAAGGTTTCGACATTATATCCTCCACAATTCACATCACAGGGTTTTAAAGAAATACCAATAGTCTCTTAAGCACTTGCTCATTCAAATAGCCAACAAAGGAGCCTTTGGGAACAGTTCTGCCACTTCTCTGCCTTATAAGTTGAACTGTGATGGCAAAAAGTCATTGCCAAGCCAGTCTAGAATGGACCAGCATAGGGCATGATTAACAAAAGCTCAAGTACTCCCCACAAATTATGTATGATGAATGGATAAAGGTGCAGTGCCACTCAGCAGTTATCCCGGTGGGCTGAGCTGAGCTGGATAGTAGTAACTGCTGTCTGTGACATCAGAAGAGAAAACAAAAATTCTCTTGCATTTCATCTACCTCAAGGCACCTGGCTGGCTTATTTCAGAAAGACAGGAAAAGAAAATACTTTTAGGGTGAAGAAAAGAGAAGTATTGGTTTTCTTGTTAAGGGACCAGTCTGGATATAGTAGACCTTTTTACGGGCACACTTCGGATGTAGTAGACCAAAGTCCCACGCCAGATGATCCCTGACGTTATTTTAATGACTGTTAACATCAATTTCACGTCAAACTATCATCTCAACCGTACAATAGTCATTACACGTCTTGACATGATATTGACGTTAAAAGTCATTAAAAAACTTCAGGGATCATCTGGAGTGTGACTCTGGTCTACTATATCCGAAGTGTGCCCATAAAAAGGTCTACTATATCCGGACTGTCCCCGTAAAAAGAAAATCAATACTACTGAAAAAAACGATTTTAAAAAAGGGATTTTGTGGGCATATTTTAGTGGCATTATTTGTGTTTGTGATTTGTGGTGGGAAAACTTTTTTGTTGTATATTGACCAATAATCTCCTGGGAACTGCACTAGGTGCTTCTAGGAAGTGATTATTGCTAATCATGTGTGTAATTTCAGAAGGAAGAGATGTTATTTATTTTCAAACAGATCTCGTGTGAATGGTGAATAATATGCTTTTTCTCTGTGGGTACAATTTGTGAATTAGTAAGCTCCTCTTGGTCTAGTGTTCTTATCTTTATGGAAGGGACCAGTTGCATCGTGATTTAGAAAGATGAAAGTAATTGGTTTAGTGGGAATAAGTTAAAGCAAATGCTATCAGGAAATTTAATTTGGGCTTTTGTGTTTAGTGGCCACAGAATAATGTAGCTAAAAGTACCATTCCAGCACTGATAAAAAGCCTGGTTAATCTTTTATTGGTCCTTGAATACTCCTGCCAAAAATTAAAGAAAGAAGGGGAAAAAACTCTGGCCTTGGCATCATGACTGCTTTTAGGAGAGCTAACTCCAAACTACATCACCATATCTCAGCCAAAAAGTTGATTTTTCCCTGCCCCACCACCATTTCAGGGAGGAAAAAGTGTTTCTGGTCCCTTTTATAATAATGTGTCATGCAGTGACAAAACAAAAACAAATGAAGGGCATGCTGCATTCGCTAAGAGAGCATTTCTTTCACCATTCTTGTGTGTATGTGAATATGAGCAGTTGAATGCCATTACAAAATTTGAATTCTACTCGGTAGAATTAGTTTTTAACAAATTATCATTTATGTGTTACACTAGTGCGTAAAGTTTAAGACCCATAGAGTCTTCTTCCACTAGACTTCCTATCTGCCTGTTAAACCATTTGTTAGCTAACCCTGTGTTTGTCATTGAAATCGGTCCTCAGTTAAATTAAATGTGTTCTACCAAAAGGAAGCATGGTGGTATACTGGTTAACATCACAGCCTTCCACTTGTCCTTTCATAGGTTTCATCCCTGGGTCAGACAGGATTCGTTTGGGAAGAGAATTTTGATGAGTTCTCTTTGTGTACTTGTGTGGTTTCTCAGGGTTCTCTCTTTGCCTCCCACAATGAGAAACCATCAACAGAGCAGACATTAAACATAAAAGTGGGCCAGATACAGTATATGGGCCTAATGAATAACATATTTTTGAACGTGGAGTCAGGACTAACATCAAGTTGAGAATGGGTTGACTCCCTATTCATGTACTAAGGCTGCAGTATTATTGCAGACATACTCCCATAAGTACAATCTGTCAAAGTGTTAAGAATAATATGGTGCTGATAGTACATAATGTCAGTTCATCCCTACATTGTGAAGTTGGGTTGGACCCAAAGTCAACCCTGCTGCCAATCAGGGTTAAGTCCTCCAGCTGGAATTGAGAGCATTCAGATATGGTGGAAAGGGGCTAATTGGGAGGAGTGTTTTGGGCTTGTGGAAGAGGCCAAGGCCCATGACTGCAGGGGAGTGCATATGAGGGTCAAAGACACCCCACGTATAGTAGTAGGTCTATGATGCATCTCTTTCCAGAAAAAGACAGGCTCAAATTCCATGGTTGGGGAGAAGAAACCCTGAGCTTATTTTTCAGTATGTATACAGATTGCATTTGTCTCTGGGTTCAACCCTGACTTTCTCTCTACCTGGTGTTACTCAACTCCACTATTTTCTGAATGATTATGTATATGGGCCTGATGATCCAAGTAAGCTTATCAGGGGGAAGCTTGATTCTTAGTGAGGTAGGTAGGTTATCCTTCATATGCTGCAGAATTTGCCACGTGTGGCACTGTTATAGCAGTGGAAGTTTGGAAGTTATAGTTTTACGATGTAATTATCATTAGTAGTCAAGATTCTTCATGTATCATGGATCATCCTTATAATGAATTAAGTACTCGTCTTAAACTTTACGCACTACTGTGGTTACGCATCTTGCAGTCAATTAATGGGTTATTGGATGTGGTACCATATTTATGTAAGAGTGCTATTCTGAAGATTGATTTAGTCAAGCTTTGTTAAAAACTTATTCTACTGTACAAATGACGCAGTACTGTGTCAGTTGAACGTGTTTCCTGTTCCTTGTGAACTGTATGGTGCAAAACCTCCAGATTGGAGTATTCAAGAACATGAAATGGCACAGGCTTTTTGCATTTCAATCATTTTTAAATCATATGTGCACAATCATCATAGGATTATTGTGCTTGTATACCTGCCAAGTCACTAGCTTGATTATAATTACAAGTCTTTCAATGGTAACGGTGATAAAATAATACAGTTTTAAGCACCTGTGCCACAAATGTCTTAAGTATATTTTAACTGGTAACAGCTGTGTGTGTGAGAGTATAAGGAGTGAATGTGTGAATGCATAGTCCATCAGGAGTGCATATCGCACCACAAGAGTTAACATTTGTGTTCATTTACACTGCCAGTCAAATGAAATTTCTTCTCTCGATAGTATGCATGGTATATCTATTAATGACAGAGCTAATTAGCAGTAAGTTGATAACTTGAAAGGTGCCACATCAGGAGTAGGTAGTTGTCCGAGTGCATACATTTTATTGTACAACATGGTATGTGAGGTTAAGCAAGTGAGAGATCTGTTTACTATACTAAATTGTACCATTATAAAATACTAATTACTCTGAGCCAGTACAAGATACATGAAAGAAAAGATGTGTTATTCTGCTGGAAAATGTAGCATTTTAGCAACTAGGTGGATGTGTCAAATACCATCAAGCATGTCGTAAGGTCCATTATTGTCTAGGGCACACCAAAAAAGGAGATAATGGGGCAGAAAATCCTGATTCCATTTATATGGTATGGGGCTTTACACAAGTAACCCAATGCATAATTATTTTTGCTGAAGAACAGCTGGTACTTTGCCAGAAAGCCTTATTTGCCAATGGGTGTAAGGTCTCATTAACAATGAGCACAATGCTGCTGCTGCATCATCTCCAAATTACATGAAGTCTTAGGCTGCATTTACACTTGGCATCATCATGCTGCTGCTGCATCTTTGACATACTTGGGAGCCTTATGCAAGTCATACTGCAGATGCTAAACAGCCTCTGTGCAACCCCTGAAGGGCTGTAAAACATCCCCCATGCAAGATGTGATGTGGGCATGCCTGTGCAAATGGTAATATACAGGGTGGTCGGTAAATGGTGCACAAACATCACATTACAAGAAAAACCAGTTTAGGGAAGTGAAGGTCCAAGTGGCCTACGATGCATGGTTAGCACCACGGTTAGCACTCATGAGACTTCTAAGAGTTAGAGTCAAGTCATGTCATCACATCTGCCTGTACCATACACATGCTACCATAAGCTACTGTATACAGTGACACCAATTACTAATATTATTGATGTAGGATTGAATGGGATAACTAGAATGAATAATGAAGTGTGACTTGACCATGGCACCATTGTACATGTTTGTGTGACTCTCGCAACAACCTCCACTGCCTGCATCATCCACTGTCAGAATTGCTTGCTAGCTTCAAGCTGTCCACACTGGAGTTCCAAGGACAGAATGGCCTACACTGCTGGGGAGTACACATTCAACAGCGCCATGGTCAAGTCATACCTCATCATTTATTCCTGTTGTCTCATTCAATCTTACATCAATTGGTAATCAGTGCCACAGCATACAGTAGCAATACGGTAGAGTTTGCATGGTGCGGGCGGACGTGACGTCATGATTTGGCTCTAACTTTCAGAGGCCTTGTGAGTCTGATCCTCCATTGCCTGAAGGTGTGTATGATTTCAAATTTGATAGTTCTCAGGCTTGGTCAGCAAGAGGGAGTGGAGATGATGTGGGGAGCATTGGTTAGACACAATGCTTGCACCAAGCACCCATGTTATCTCCAAGAACAAAGGCAGTACCAGAGCAGTCAGTCTCTCAGTGGCCACTCGAACACTTCCTTTTGCATTGGGCACCCAATTTAGTGCCGTTAGACCCCTATGTATTTCTTAGATGCAATTAAGTATGATACTAGGTGCAAACAAGGCCTTATGGCAGAGATTCAGCTAGAGCCTGGCTGCACACTCTTGAACAGCCTCCATATGGCTCCATAAGACTACCTGTATATCAGAGATGCTAGGCCAAGCTGTGTAGCATGCTGCTCCAGGTGAACATGGCCTAAGTTAAAATCTTGTGAAATCTCATGCACCAATTTGACTCTCATTTATAGTTACTATGTTCTTTTGGCCTAGGTTTTCGCTATAGATAGTTTTTATTAAAACATGCACTAAACTGTGACATCATAGGCCATTTTGCGTTGTCTTCTTTCTCAGGTGAAGTTTATGAATAAAACTATTCGTATTATTGCGATAAATTTTGAAAAGCAGGGTCATTCTAACATGTGTAATGAAAATAATCCTGGTGGATTGCAGCTCCTTTGTCACAAAGCTGCTTTCATTTGAGTAATCACCCTGTATGGAAAAAGATAAGCCTGCAACAATCAATTCAGTTTGACTCCTTCGTCTAGTTTTGCTTCTAGTTTAGGGTTGCTTGGATATCATCACACTCTCCTAAAATGATGTATATGAAATGACAGATTCGGTTGTCGTCTGCTCCTTAAGGCTATTTTCACACCAGGCCACCATGGCAGTGCCACCACATAAATTAGGTGGCACTGCTGGCCGCAAGAAAAGTCGCGTCTCGTGTGAAATATTATTCAATGCAAACATGTGGCAGCGTGGCCAGCTGGCAGCGACTGTCAGTGCTGAAAATCGCCCTGCCTGCCACCAGCATTTCTGGCGGCGCGTGGGCAGGGCTGCCAACCACCACGTGTGAAAGGCACCACTTGCAGCAATGCAAAGACCTGGCGGCGCAGCCTTAGCAGTGCTGCCATGGTGGCCCTGTGTGAAAGAGGCCTAATAGAATTACTGAATATGCAGGCCAAATGACTACTCATGAATGACCTTGTTTATTGATTATTATGTGGATATGGGCAGGCATAAAGTTCACTGAATATATACCACCACATTGGGTTTAGTATTGTCCACTAGCATGGCAACCTATTGCATTTTCTGTTTTATAAAGATACTGCCATTCCTACCATAGTACAGTATTTGGAGTTACCATTTCCGAATTGACAGCAGATTTATTTGCCATATTGACATCACTTCTGTTTTTGTGTGTTTTGATGTACCAGTAATATAAGCGCAGCCCAGGCATGGGTCACCTCAAGGTAACACTGATAAATATTAAGTAAAAGTGTTTCAGTGTGATGGTGTTATTTCTATGTTCTGTCTTTTTTGTTGTACCATCTCTAGCCATGTAAACCTTAGTACAATATATGGTAAAATTTAATAAGTCCTGATACTGTGGCTTGGAGAAGTTGGATGTGTATAGTGTACAGTTGTAAATTTCGACATTTATTTATTTGACTCTAAATTTAAATTTTTATCAAAAAATAGTTCTACAATTCACTTTTCATATGTGGAGATATATTTGGAAACAGCTTGCTCTTTGTTACTCCTTCACCATGTTGACTTCTCAGCACCCCTCTCAAAAGTCACTATTTATTGTGCAATGCATTATCACACAGTCAACAAATTTATATCATTGGGAATAGTTGTAGTGTAATAAAAAGATGAGATAAAGGTTTACCTGGCATGAGATTTGTTGAGAATGTAGCATTGTCTTACCTTCACAAGCAAACATTCACATTGTTTTTAAGCACATGCATTGTGATCTCAAGCACATGTTCCTACCCAAGGCCGCCAACATTTTTATTTTCTTAGAAAGAAGCCTGATCAAAATTTAGACTAGTCATTAGCATTCATTGATTTTGTAGGATTATGTTGACTGCAGCATTGTATCCAATATTTTTGCTTCTCTTCCCCAACTGTTAATGCCTCATATGTGAAACTGTCTGGTCTTGTATCGATGTTCTAGGAGGATGTGCTAAGTGTACCAACCCATTTCAGTATTGCGGGTAGAGTGTCAGCTAATTTAGACTTTGAGAACAAGCAGAATCTCCTTATGGTTTCATGTTGTGCATATGTGTATGAAGTACAGTGGTTTTGATGGAGAAGAAGCATGCATTTTTAGACAATGTCTTTGTGCTTGTGACAATGATGCTTTCTCAACAGTTGGTCACTATGTTATGAAGTGTTAGTCTGTCACTGCCTAAAGATTTTGCTCATTTTGACCCATATTATGAATATGTCAAGAAGTGACGTGTTCATTGTATAAAAAAAATATATTGTCATACAAAATAAATTTTGGTACTTCGTGTTTTGTTGTTTCCTTTAAGGGATTTTTGCCAAATATTCAGGTTGGGAGGAAAGAGGTGGGGAAAACTAAATGCCAGATTGCTTAAAATGCAGCTCTTTTGTTTCAGAAGTGGAGGAGGTACAGTAGAACCCCAATTGTCCATCACCCATAGGACTGGGACATTGTCGGATAACCGAAAAGGTCGGATAATCCAAGGAATAAAAAAAATGAAGAAAACCTGACAAATAACATGAAATAACGTAAAATATTATGGTTCTAAGAAGTAGTGAAGTAATTGTCTTTTACAAACAAACTCTACTGTACTGTATTTACAATTGAACTAAGGCAAAACAAACAAATGCGTAGAACATTACAGTATTTCATGAGAAAACAGGTTTATTGCCGGAGCGGGACGGTTGGATAATCAGAGGTCTGATAATTGGGATTCTATTGTACTTCTTTGTGTGCTAGATCCAATAAAGTTTGATGGGTTTTGTTCTCTCTGTGCACAAAGCCCAACAACAGCTCTCTTGTCCTCCTTTCACTTTGCATATGGATAACATGCAGTTATCTGAAGTCCCAAAAGCAGATAAGGTGAAGTGGGGTAATTCTGCACAGCATGAACACCTTGGTTTCAATAAAAATGGCCGCCAGCTATCACTTTGGTATGAAATGTTTCAGGAGAACCTCCTGCCACAGATGCCATAAGAAAGGTATGTTTTCAATTTGTTACCCTGTGAGATTTGCATGGAGTGTGGAGTCTACAAAGTAATGATCTCACTGATATGGTAGGGTCACATTAATTTAACTGTACATATAAAAAGCTTTTTTGGTTGTGCACAGATGTGACTTTGGTGGCAGTTGCACTTTTACACGTAGATGTTGCCAACTGCAATTGGCTATAAATACAACTATAGACTGTAGGTATGGAATTATTACATACATCGTGACATTTACCTTGGCAGAGTAGTCCGCCGTCAAAGGAAAGGCATGTTTATGACTTTAATCTCACAAGACCAAGAAGATACTCTGGGGCACAGGGCATATGCCTGGCAGAGGAGATACACTTGCAATTTTACATGATTAGGCTACATATTACACGTGTGAAGCTGTCAACCTGTCACCCCGCTGTCACCGATAGAACCGATAGGTACTGCCAGCGCGCCAGCCGGAATCGGCCGGAATGTTCAGACTTCCCGCCGCCACCTGGCACCACCATCGACCAATCAAGACACATCTTGGTTTCGCCGAACGCACTGCATTCCTGAGTAATCCGAATCGAACGCGAACCTATTATGCATTGTTTTAACACACCTGGAAACATCTTGAGGGTAATAAATTCCTAAGCACGTACTGGCACTAAAAGAATGCGTAGGCGAGCACACAATATGCATTAGAAATGGTGACGTCACATGTAAAACACGCGAATCCCCGGATGTGAACTACAGGTAAGCAACATGGCAGGATGTCATAGCTTGATTCCCACCTTTGACGGGCGGGTTGGAGCTACTTCTTCCTAGGACATTTTAGCCGTTGGTATGCTCCTTGTGTTTTACACAGCAGTTTGTTTGATGCGGGTTTCTTGCATGCTATGTGAGGGTGCGTTACGTTGGTATTTGTGCACCCGTTTGATGGCTTGGAAAAAAAAAAAGCCCCAAGCCTGAATTTTTTTTCTTTTGGGAAAACAATGTAGGTGTGGTGTTGCAAGTGGTAGGCGGGGTTTTTGCAGAATTTGTGGTGCTGTATGCTAATTGTAGGATGTTTTCACAGCCTTTTACTTTTGTGGTGGTGATGAGCAAGTGAACTCATCATGTTTGCGAAGAAGAAAAAGAAACCGCTCATCTCGCCACCTACCAATTTTGAGCACCGGGTCCACACTGGGTTTGACAAAAAGGAAGGGAAGTTTGTGGGCCTCCCGCCACAATGGGCAGGGATTGTTGGGAACAATCAGGTGCTAAGGAGTACAAACCGTCCACTTCCGTTGGTTGATCCGTCTGAAATTACGCCGACAGAAATCTTGGACCTGAAGGTAAAATTGGTTCCTAGTAGTGTTTTTGCACATATATTGACTTAATTTTGTGTACTGCAGACAATTGTAAGAGGTGATTGCAAGTATAGAGAGAATGGAATACCCAAAACATCAAGTGTCGCAAGGTCGAACTCGCTCCGGTCATCAAGCCCACCCCGCTTGAGACGCGATTACAGGAACAACATTCCTCCTCCTGTACCAGAAGGGGAAGCATTAGAATCTTCAATACACGGCAGTGACTTCATGTTGGCACCTCATGAGCAATATAGCAATAACAACACTCCTAGAAACTTTCAAGACCACAGTGACGTACGTCAGGATGGACGTGATTCCAAAGACTTGAATGTAGGTCTTGTTAATTAGCCTACATGAACATATTGTAACAGGCTCTTTTGGCAGATGGCACATGTGGGACGTAGAGTACCTCATCCAGGTGAATGGCCTCTAGAACACTTCCAACATATGGGGCGGAAATCTTCGCATATGGCACCTGACTACCAACCACCAAATGGGCCCTACTATCAAAATCACATGCAGAATGGCAGCAATATGTCACAGGTAACAATAATGTTGTCAATGGGCATTCTAGAATGCACTTCTGGAACCTCCCACTTTTGACATTTCCGTGGAGATACCCTAATTGCAACGATATGAGGAAACTGTCTTTTTGATGACACTGTTTATTCCTATTGTTGCACGAGGGCATCTCCGTGGAGATGTGAAAAGTGGGAGGCTCCAGAAGTGGATTTTAGGATGTCAGTTGAGGATAGTAGTATTAAATTTATCAGAAGATCTTGTAAGCAGCAAAGAAAATTATTATGTTAAGTCTTGACGCTATGAGCTGAACAGGACCAAGAGGTGTCCTGATAATATAGAAGTCTGGAGTGAAGGTGAAAAAATTACAATGAGACAACAAATGATGTGCAATGTATATTTAACATCACGTTTATTAATTGATAGAGTAGTTACCTCCACAGCAGTGCTTATTTGTAAGATGCACTGTCAGGCAAAACACTTGAAGCAGTGATGGTGATGAACGCAGCATGTCGATGCCTCTATCCACAGCATTACTTTGCAAATAGTCGTAAATCAATCAGCATTGCTGTTTGAATGATGTGTAAGTGAGAATTGGGACTCTTGCATTTTTGAACACTTGGCTGCATTAAATGCCAGATGACTGAGTCATCTACCATGAATATCTTAGAGGGATTGTAACAAATTTTGTAGGTTGTTTTAGCCAGTATCATAAAGTTTTTCGAAAGTCATCCTTGACTTGTCTGGTAATGTTCTAATTTTGTCAATAATTATTATCACAGTTAACTTACAATTTGATGACTCTGAGATATTTTTGTCTCACTAGAAAGAAATTTGGAGTTTACCGATTTCGTTTTAAGAATAATTATAACAATAGTAAAGTGGAAAATTATCATTGCAAAGTTAATTATAATTATCATTGCAAACTTTCAGACACATCATTCACCTGATCCTGAGTCAAATCCGTCCCCAGTCTTGTCTCCACCCATGCAAGCCCAGCCTCCAAGCCACACCCCTTCTCTTGTGCCTTACCATCCGTACCATTCTCCACGCCCACACCAACTTCCAATCCACTCACCTATCCCGTCCAGTCGGCCTATGTCTCGCAGCTCACCACAGATGCCCCCTGTGCCAACTCAGCATCACCCACAACATCCAGGCGCAATGCAATGGGGACCTAACATGCAGCACAATATGGGGCGTGGTCAACCACAGCAGCAGCAGCAGCAACAGCAGCAGCAGCAGCAGCAACAGCAACAGCAGCTAAACCATTCACTGTCACAGCAGTCAAATACTAAGGTAAAGGTTATTTTGTAGAGAATACTAATGTTGGTTACTTAAGTAAATTTTCTTTTCCCAGCATTTAGTAACAACCCCAGAGGAAATAAATGTACAGAAGCCCATGGCACCATCCCAGCAGCTAATAGAACAGAACCAGAATAGTAAATCAGCGCTGTCAGGTCCAAGACAGCATCAGGAGCAGCAGAGGATAACTCATGCACAAGTGAGTCAGATGTTGCAATACCTGGGTCGGGAGGAAGGAGGGAAGCCAGGCAGGAGAAAATTATATACAGGGTGTCCACAATGAATGTCTCTAGTTTTAAAGAGCAGTAAAAAATAGGCATGCTGAGGTGTTTAAATGGTCTGGAGACTCAACAAGTTTCATCCTGAATTTTTGGAATAGCCTATGTGATGTGGTGGTGCTCCAGTGGGGAATTCTGTCAGAAGATGCAAACATAGCATCTACAGAGGGAAAAACGCAAGTTGTGTGATGGTTAGCGGAGCTGCAGTCGATCACAAAAGTGCTGGACATGCTGGACAGTTTGCTTTTCCACAACTCCGAGACAAAGAGCAACTAAAGTGGACAGCCCAAATAATGACGTGTCCTCCATCACCCTTTGACATGCTGGAGAGCACCTTGGGGAGGGATATTATTGTCTTAAAATGGGGTCCTAGCCTTGGTCTGGGATTGGGGATTTTTGTTCATAAATAGCTAGCCCATGCCTGTAGCTCTGTTGCATCAAAATGACATTGCTGGATAAATTGCGGCATATTTAAAAGTGCCTTCAAAATTGGCGGGAAAAACGGGGCAGCCGAGTGGTGCCAATCGAAGGGTACACTGACATGCCTGGTTGACTGCAAGAGATGAGGAATGTGATTTTGAATTTACCGCGGACATGACGGAAAACATTCACAAGGCGGCTGTAGACCATCGAGGTGGAGAAAGGGCGCCTTTATGTGCTGAATTCAGGAGACAGATAATTCCGAGCTGCTGGCATCACTGCCGGGCCTGAAGCGGTTTCAGCGGCTTAGAGTAAAAGTGCGCCCCAGCCGCTATCTTGCTCATGCTTTTTCATTCCTTTCGGGACACAGCGGGTTGGGTTCGCCCCGGGACGACCTGCCCGCCCTCTGAACTGAGCTCTGCAAGGGTCTGGCCCCGCAGGCACCAGGAAGAGGACGGTTGCTAACAACAACAAAGCATTTTACGACCATGCCGGGGCGCGTTCTATAACATCGTTCTTGCCTTCATTTCACTTTGCGTGACATCGACATGTCTTACCGAAAAACCGCTAATAGCTCTGGAACTGAAACTGATTACTTAAAATGGAATATGCCAAAAAAATCCAAAAAATATGGCCGAATTTAAGATGTAGTTTCCAAAATGTAGGCTAGGACCCCATTGTCCTTGCTACTAAAGGAGCACACGTGGAAGGCTACTAATTTTTTTTACTTAAACTTGATGAGTATCCCTTCTCATTTGTACAATTTTGACACCATGGTCCAGTAACTTGCTCAACTCTTAGGGCGCCGGTTGACGTACGGGTGAGAACAAGACTTCGCGAATTTTTTGCGGAACTTCGACAATGCGTAAATGAATGCGGTTTTCACCCTCTTCACAAGCACTATAAGTAGAACTTACATGAAAAATGTCGGTGTGTGGGAATGTCCAGCGGCCATGATGTGGGGTCATTTGGGTGGCCACTCGTGGAACAGCGTGAGAACAATTTCAAGAATTAATTTTAAATATAAGCTGTAACCTACATGATTTTTATTTATTTATAAATAATACATACATATACCCGAGCGCATTTTGTAAAATTCTTACGCTTATGATAATCCATTACATCACAATTAATTGTTTTTTGCGTCTAATTACCGTGGCCTCATTTTGGTTCTGCGCAGCCATTGGCTCTCCAGCTCTCGATCTCGCACGCGATTGGCTCTTGAATATTTACGCCTGCGCTAAGCAATCTTCGTATTCATTTACCCTGGTGAATTTTAATTATTTTTATGGGTTCTAACTACCCTATCTTGATGAAATATGTTTTATGTGAAAAAGGAGATGTCAAACTAATTTTAAAATAATAATAAACTCAGGCAGACCATGGCTGGTCCGCACGCTCACCAAAGATGTTGCTTACATGATGGATTCTGAGAGTTCCGCAGCGCGTTAGACGGCATTCATATTAACTAGAAGAGGCAAATGCATCGTACATGAAAGACCTGGTCATTTCCTTTCAGACTCACTAGATGTCATGGGAATGGGCCTACGGAGAGTGTAGAAAAAAAAATTAAAGTAGGCCACCCTTCCCGCTGGTCTTCGCTGGAAAATGGCGGCGCCGTAAGAGTTAATAATAGCAAGTTGAAACTAGGGAGGTTCATTGTGGACACCCTGTATTTTGTGGCATGTGGATAGAGGTATGGTAGTAAATGGGTGACACTCATTCCTGATCATTCCTGTTGGTTTTATGAAGAGGATTAGTATTTGAAGTATTTTGTATCTGAGGAGGTACTAACTCAGGCATGTACCGAAGCAGTTTGGTGGATAAGGTGTTTGACTGCTAATTGGGAGGTCATGGGTTCAAGTCCCGGGGCCGGCAATCCTAAACGTGGTTTTCTGTGGTTTCCCACAGTCCCTCGGGAGAATTCCAGGATTGATTCCTAAATAATAGGCCACGGCCGCTTCTTTCCGTCCCTATCCTATCCTGAAAAGCAAAGTAAAAACGAAAGCAAAGCGTTCCAGTCAAAACAAAATTGGGATGAACTCTCCCCCTGAAGAGCCGCCGGCTGATAACGGGGTATGAATGAATTTAGAATTAACTCAGGCATGTTGGTCTACAGCAGGATTTTTCAACCAATTTACTCTTGGAGAATCCTTGAAATCATATTCATGTTTCCGGGAACCCCTACATAAAAATTGTTATATACGGTATCAATTAATGAATCAAAAATACATTTACATATAATAATATTAGCCTATTATCGCTATTTCTTGTGGAACCCCTGCCATTATTCACGGAACACAGGTTGAGAAACCCTGGTTTACAGTGGGCCTTGCATTGGGGAAGAATCTGAAAAATACCAGTAAACAGTCCAAAATTGAAATTTTAGACCACAAAAATATACCTTACTATAATCATATGCGTTGAGCCCAAGGTTGAGCCTATCATGACTTAAAATACATTTGACCTAGGTTTGACTAGTGATGCTGGTATAAAACATAAAATTCAGAAGTTTTGTACTGCGTAATATCAATTCCCATATAGTACATGTTCAGTTTTTCATAATTCCTTGTAGTGCAGTAATGGGAATGGGGAAACTTTTATCCAGCTCATTATATGGAATAATTATTTTAAAATCATGTGAAATTGAGTCTTGAGTTTAAGTGAGAGCTTGCAAAAAAATAATTCTGGAACAATTTGTAAAAATGTAAATCTTCTGCAAAAATTTAATTATAAAGCTGAAGCCACCTTTACCATAGAGTTATTGTTATAGGAAATAGCCAAAAATGAAGTTACTGAAGCTTATAATCAGGGTTGTGAACCGAACCGAACCCGTGCTCCTTGAACCCGATAACATCGGACTCACTCCGGAGCAGTAGAGCTGGGATCGGAGCGAGCGTCAGAACTTGGTTTGGGTTCGAACCGGTTCAGGGGAGAGTGGAGCCAAGGTCGGAGTGGGTTCTGAGTTTGGTTCAGGCCAACGGCTCCAGAGTTGAACCCAGTTCTGGAGCAGGTTCGGAGCGGGTTCAAAGCGGTTCAGAGCTTGGTTAGGTACAACATACCAGCCCAACAGGGATATGACATATTGTGGCATACAGAAATGCGTATGACATCAAAATGTTACATTTGCGGTACACCCTGTATCGCAGGTGCTTAGAAAGTCATCATCCCACCATGAAAACATGATGCATACTCTGGAGTAAATCCATAGGTTTTATTGCCTTTCCCCCCGTTGCGTTGGTATGCTGTACCTAACCAAGCTCTGAAGTGCTCCGAACCCGCTCCGCAACCGGGTTCAACTCCTGAGCCGTTGGCCTGAACCAAACTCTGAACCCGCTCCAACCTTGGCTCCACTCTCCCCTGAACCGGTTCGAACCCGAACCAAGTTCCGACACTTGCTCCGAACCTGGCTCTACTGCTCTGGAGTGGGTCCGATGTTATCGGGTTCAAGGAGCAAGGGTTCGGTTCGGTTCACCACCCTGTTTATAATCCAGTTTTGAAATCCCATGCCATCAGTGACCTGTCGAACCTACGCAGGTACTGGTTCGAATGTAAGTTGGAAGGATATGCGATTTGGGTATGGTGACATTAAAATGTCTATAACTGTATAATGCTTGTTTATTGTACACATAGATCTTACATCTCCCCTGAATCTGCGAACGTGACTGCTCCATGTTGCAGTTCACATGAAGTGGTTAATGTATCCTCCAAAATCACATAATTTGCAATTGAAAATTCTGACCTGGTGTGGTGCTCAACTTCTGTCTGCCGGGGTGTCAAAATGCGAAGTCTGTGTAAAATAATTCCAGCGCTGCTTTTATAGTGCCCGGTTTTGGGTGGGGTTTACACCACGTGAGTATCATTTTCGGGGTTTTTCCTGTAATATCGACCGGACCCCTCCATAGCAGAGATGCACTTATTGCATTGATACGGTGTGCTTCTTGTGCTGTTCTCCGCACTCGAACTCGAATGGCTCTTTTGAATGGCTTGTTGGCGCCAGGAAGTCTACTGCCTTATAGATTCCTGTGCATGAGACTCTCCACTTCGGCATTACATTGACATTACTAGTCATGTAAGATAAATGAAATTAAAGGTCATAATTGCAGCAAATGAATTATTAGGAAAGTGATGACTGTCATTATACGTGTTGTTATGCCATACGTGGCATGACAGACCTCTCCATTGCATCTTGCTTAATAGTACAGTGGCTACTGTCAAATGACTTGTTAATGCTATAAGTGAGGGGTGTTTTTCAGGCCATACAGTTTTTCCAGGGCCAATAATTGAATTGAACACTCCAGTGTTATACGTTACCAATGGAAAAGAGTGAAGGACATTGGACATGTGGTGGGTCACAGCCACCCTGGATGAAAATTTGCTATTGACTGTTGGAAGTTATTGAACAGTTCATCTTTCCTTGTGGTTACATGTGCATTTTGCAAACGCCACTATTTTTTGTGTCACAGTCTACTTGTGCCCATGGATTTAAAGTTCAGTCTGAATGTTGTAGTTATGAAATATCTCGGACTTCATCTCAGGTGAAAAATTTTGTTAGAATACTCAGCCAAACACCAGGTGCTTAATTTAAGGCATTTTACTTTCACCTGCAGCAGCATTCGTAGACGTATCTTGCTTTTTCATTGATTCTTATGTTAGAAAACAGGCACAAATGTGAGCAAAAGGTGTCCACTAAATTAGTAACGTTGAAAGCAGAAAGCCCATCATGTCCTGCTCTGGAAGAAGGGTCATTCATGTGGTGTTCTATACCCCATCATGGGAATGTGTGAAGATCTGAAATGAGAATTGGCGTTTTCCTGGGTGATTGCTGTTTGTAGCACTGAGTTGATAAGTTGCATTTGTTAAAGAGGATCCAGTGTAATTACAAGGTGTTTCCTTTCTCATGGCAGTTTCGGGCGGCTCTTCAAATGGTGGTAAGCCCTGGTGATCCACGAGAAAATCTAGACAATTTCATCAAGATTGGTGAAGGATCTACTGGAATTGTATGCATTGCTACTGAACATACTACAGGACGGCAGGTAGCTGTGAAGAAAATGGATTTGAGGAAGCAGCAAAGACGAGAACTTCTTTTCAATGAGGTAGGCATTGTGTAAATTAATTGCATGCATCGTTGGTAGAAACCTAGAATTTAACACTAAGGGGATAGGTGCAATTAGTGCTTAAAAACTTGTCTCCATGTAGGATTTTTCAGTTGGAATACCCTGTGTAATTGAAATACCGTCCCTGTTGTATTAATGCAAATTAAGGAAAAAATATTCCATTATCAGATTTCACCTCACATCCTCACAAGTGGGAACATTACATATATGCTTGTAAGTGATGTTGACCCTGACATCAAAAGAGGGAGGAGATGCGTATGGGGAGTGCATGTTAGGTTTTCCTGCGTATGGGGAGTGCATGGTAGGTTTTCCTGCCCGACTTGTACTTGTCTTGTGCACTAGGAGAGAGTATTATCAACTTGATGCAGGAGAGTCCATGAAGTGTTTACTGATATAGTTGTGAGCTGAATTCTGATATGCAGAGTATATAATATTCACAATACAAAATTCGCGATTTTTCTCTGATTAGAGTTGTCTATTAGAAACAACTGCAATTTTTTTGAACCCTGTTTTTTTCCCCCTTTATCACCTTCCTAGAATTCACTACTGCATGTTTAACCCCTTCACTACCAGATAGGCCCGAACCAAGTAGATTTCGGCTTAACGCCTACTCCGAAGATACGGTCAAGATATTTTACCAATAATAACAGCTATACTTACCAGATCTGGGAAAACACCATGAATGCATCTGGAACAATTTTACTCGTCTAGAAGTCCCTAAATTAATTTTCTAAAAATGGCTATAAAAACTCGAAATCCGAGTACTGCCGACCAATTGTTAGGCATATTTAATTATGAAATGCGTGAAAATATGCGCAATAGCAACATTGAGAACCATGCCAGACGAATTTGCTGAAATCGCCATACTTTGCGAGAAATAACTTAATACTTATTGGCAGCTTTCTGGCACTTAGGAAATCGTCGTAATTCATGAGAAACAAATAAATTTGGGAGTTTTCTGAAGTTCCAGGAAGCTGCAAATAAGTATTAATTTATATCTCATAAATTACGACCATTTCAGCAAATTCGTCTGGCATGGTTCTCAAGGTTGTTATTCCGCATATTGTCACGCATTTCATGATTAAATCAGCCTAACAGTTGGTCGGCAGTACTCTAATTTAGAGTTTTTATAGCCCTTTTTTGGCAATTCATTTAGGGACTTCTAGACGAGTAAAATTGTTCAAAACACATTCATAGTGTTTTCCCAGATCTGGTAAGTATGGCTGTTATTATTGGTACAATATTTTGTCCACATCTTCGGAGTAGGTGTAAGCCAAAATCTACGTGGTTCAGGCTTATCTGGTAGCAAAGGGGTTAAAAGGGATATGGTGTAAAGGTGCAATTCAGTGCAATTACACACAGGATTCCATTGTAAAAGTGGTAGGGCCTAACTTGTATGGTACTTACAGCATAGCAGTGCTGCAAGCACCCTACAATACCCTACTGGACACAGCCATAAAGGCAATTTTGAACTTGGAAGGGGGAGGGGATGGTAGCCTGTCCCAAAAGTAGCTGCTCTCCAAGTGTGTGTGTGTGTGTGGGGGGGGGGGGGGTCTCCATTNTCCATTGTAGGCAACTTCACCTTGAGTTCACAATTTTTTGCAGGTGGTGATAATGCGTGACTACCACCACCCCAACATCGTGGAGATGTATGACAGTTTCTTAGTGGAAGATGAGCTGTGGGTGGTGATGGAGTTTCTAGAAGGTGGTGCCCTTACTGACATTGTCACTCATGCACGCATGGATGAGGAGCAAATTGCCACTGTGTGCAAGCAGTGTTTGAAAGCTCTGGCCTACCTCCACTCTCAGGGTGTCATACACCGGGATATCAAGAGTGATTCCATTCTTCTAGCTGCTGATGGAAAGGCAAGTGCACAACTTGAAATACTAACGTGCATGGCATGAAAACCCAGCATTTTCTGTTCCTAGCATGTAGCAGTTTTAAACTGAAGATTAGTGGTAGGTTATATGTATGACTCTCCATAATTAGAACCAATTCTGGTGTAATTTCATGACACTCCCACAATACACCTGATTGAGAATAATCAGAAGGCCAAGTGAACAGTGTGGGTTTTTTATTATTATTTCACACGATGCATAAAATTGCTGACATAAGCAAAATTTGCAGGCTTAGTTTTTGCCACTTTATAGGGCCATTCCCACGTGCCTCACTGATTGTGTTTCTTCCCCCCGAAAATCGTGATCAGGGTGTTCCCACATGGGCCTTCCTCCACGCAATCATGGTTACGCAGCTGACTCGGGGAATCAGCTTGTAGAAGCTGACTGCCAGGTTTTCGGTCCTGATCCTGACGTCACTCCCACCTCCAGACCCATTCTTAGCCGAGCAACATGGCAGCCCCTGCTTGGCCCCTTCTGCCCCCTCGCTCTGCAGGTAGCCAGGACCTGCGCAATAACTTAGATAACATGCCTCCATGCTATTAGAGCCAGGCCTATGGTAGAGTCACCGATGCCTTTTGCCTTGAGCCAAAATGAGAGTAATTTTGACGCCAGGCGGGAGGGCGCACTTCCAGACACATCTACTGAAAATCACAAAAAGGACGTGGCTCGTGGGAACAGTCACCAAGCGATCCTGATTTGGCTAGGCTACAGTTTATCTGCACCTTAACAACGTGATCAGGGTTGGGGGGCTTCCTGACGGTTGGCAACGGTGCGTCTCAAACAATCGGGTGCAGTGATACTGCAGCCAAATTCGAATGCCTTCATGCTTTGCTTGGTTAGATGGGATATACAAGGAAGAAGGGAGGATTGAAGGTCCAGGTCACGTTGTGGAAATTGGCAAAACCAAAATCGGTTACTGTTTGCATCCTTCACGCTTTTTTTAATCATGACAGATATGTATGGGGGAGGGGGGGGGGGGTGTTATAATGGGGTTAATGCTGCCAGGTACAGTCATCTCACTGTTAACCATTCTGTTTACTTTGTGGATCCTGTGACTTGGGCAAACACTCAAGCAATCAAGTCACAATGGCGCCCCTTGAAAGCAAAAGTAGGAAAGGGTGACATACCAAAGGCCACTTTTATCCTTCACTTGGCCGAGTATCTGTGGCGGAGGGAGATGAAAAGGACAGGAACTGATCCATTCATGGGATTCGTGTCTGTTTGTTTGAAGCTGTATTCTGTTTGTTACATGGAACTCTACTTTATTATTCTTTTCGGGTTTTCAGGGATTCGATTCGGGAAAGATTTTGAGGTGATTATAGGATGGAATAGCCCTTTGTCTTGGTGACGCTGTATGACTTTTTGTTGCCGCAACAGTACTGTCCATTGCTGTGGCTTTGCCAGTCAACTGTCAGATCTACTAGTTGACCTACTAGTAAGAAACACCCTGTATGTAGCATATTCCTTGACCCACAACAAGACTAAAAAGTCGGGGAGAGAAATGTCGAGGGACCAACCAGTAACAAGGTAGATGACCAGAAACATTGACCTACCCCTAGACACATGCGGAAACACACAGTACTTTTATGTATGAAGCTACCCTGACAGGTGGACTGGCATACTTAACAGGGGTTGCCTATGGGGAGCAGGATTTGAGTACGATAATCACTTCTGCGAAAGAGGTGATCTCTCAAAATGCTATCAGTCATGATTGCCACGCCCATATCCTGCTCTCTAGGCAACCAGTGCCAGTACACCGTCCACCTGTGACGGGGACAAAGATATCTCGTGTGTGTCTTGGGGTAGGCCAATGTGTCTGGTCAACTCCCTCATTACCATTTGATCCCTCGACATTTCTCACTCATACGTTTGGACCTGTGTTGGGCTAACGAGTGTGCTGCATACGTGCTGGTTGACCTACCTTTAAGACCACCCTGTAAATGCCATCCTTATTAAACTGTATCTGATCTGTTTGCTTGGAATGTGTGCAGCCATATACAGGAAGTACTGTTTTACACCGTTAATTGGTTCTAGCAACATAGCAGTGTAAAGGGAATTGGCGTAAATATAATGTAAGTAAATGACAGATTTAAAAAAAAACAAAAAACGAATTTTCCCATAGACAATGCTAACATTGCTGTTTTTAATGCTGAATATTGGAAACATTTATTGCACACATTTAATGGGAGGTTCCAGGTTGAGGGTCGTTGTGTTCTGAGGGTTCCCTTCCCTTCTTTGGCAAGAACTGCAGTACACGTAGGGTATTGTACAGCGGTTAGAGTACTTCTGGGAGAGCCTAGAACAACAATATGGTACTGTACACAGGGTGATTCTTACTAGTAGGTCAACCCGAACTCAGTGTTTTCCTTGGGCCAAAACAAGTCTAAAATGTTGGGGGGAGAAATGTATGCGGCCCGCGTAGTGGTAGAAACTTCCTTTCTCTACGAGCACCGAAGCAGTGGTGGCGGAGGGGATATGGTATCCGACTGCTAATCGGGAGGTCCTGGGTTCGAATCCCGGTGCTGGCAACTCTAACCGTGGTTTTCTGTGGTTTCCCACGGTTCCTCCAGGAGAATTCCGGAGTTGTTTCCTAAACTAATAGGCCACAGCCACCTCCTTCCTTTCCTATCCTATCCCAAAAAGCACAGTAAAAACGAAATGAAGAGTTCCAGTCAAAAAATAAATAAAATAAAAATTCCCCCTAAAGAGCTGCCGGCTGATAACGGGGTATTTTTTATTTTTATCATTATTATTATTATTATTATTATATTATTATTATTATTATTATTATTATTATTATTATTATTATTACTACTACTATTACTACCACCGAAGCAGGTTGGCATAGTGGATAAGGCGTCCGACTGCTAATCGGGAGGTCCTGGGTTCGAATCCCGGGGCCGGCAACTCTGACCGTGGTTTTCTGTGGTTTCCCACAGTCCTTCCAGGAAAATTCCGGAGTTGTTTCCGTAATTTACAGGCCACAGCCGCTTCCTTCCGTCCCTATCCCATCCCAAAAAGTGCAGTAAAATGAAAGCAAAGAGTTCCAGGCAAAAGAAAAACTTCCCCCCTAAATAGCCGAAAAAGGCTGATAACGGGGTATGAATTATTATTATTATTATTATTATTATTATTATTATTATTATTATTATTATTATTATTATTATTATTATTATTTCTCTACGAGCCTCTGTTGCAAAGTTAGGGATAGAGTAAAACCATCTATGTATATGTATGTAAGGCAGGCATGTGAACTTCAACTGCCATTATCTCAAAATGATAAAAACCACACATACAGGGTTTTAGCTTGGGGCATCAGAACTGGCGTTAATGTGAAACAGTGTAAAATGAAGTAGTATAAAACAGGTACTTCCTGAATTAAGATTGATAAGTGTTAATGTATAAATGAGGGGATATGGTTTAAAGGGACACTCCACTCAAAATACAAGTTGGGTTCTAAAAATCTGGCAAAAAATCCTGATTCCGAGGGTATAAGCAGTTTTTCTTAGAGACGAACGGTAAGGCCAGTGTGAAAGCTGGAAGTGTGTCGTTCGAAAACCGCGCGCGGGGCGGTGGGCAACGCCACCAGAGTGGAACCGGGCGGAACTAGAGAAAGTGATGGCGCGGCCAGAGTCCCCTACATGGTTGCCTCCCCCACCCTAACTGTCTAGGTGGGGGAGGCACTCATGTAGGTGACCCTGGGCGCGTCTCCTTCCCTACTTCTCCGGTTTGCCGCGAGATGCTGTTGAATCGCCCTTCTTAGCAGACGACGTGTGTAGATATATTTTCCGTGTTACCGTTGGGCGTAGGAAAAAACCGATTGCACATTCGGAATCAGGATTTTTTGCCCGATTTTTGGGGGCCAACTTGTATTTTGAGTGGAGTGTCCCTTTAATGGAAAATCGGGACTAATTGTGACCATACTGAAGTGATGTAAAAAAAATATGCATGATGCTAATGCATTTTGGTTTTTGACACTGCCAGATATTGATAACAGTGCTATGTACATGTTTGCAGAGACAAGTTGCCTAAATTGCTACCTGGTTTCAATGAGCACATTGTAATAAAAATATACATGGTGTTCCAAGTTCGAGGGCCACTTCTAGGTAACTAATATCGGGCGATATCAGTTATCGAGAAGTGACCCACGAACTTCGAACACCCTGCATATCAAGATGAGTAAGATGTGGTGATCTCTCAGTTACATAGAATCACCAAATATGAATAGGTAGAAATGGTAGGATAAACAGTTTGGCACTGCAAAGACAGGATATTGTGAAGTATTGACATACCAATATTTGGTTCTTCACAGGTGAAATTGTCAGACTTTGGATTCTGTGCCCAAGTATCACAGGAGCTGCCAAAGCGGAAGTCATTAGTTGGTACTCCTTATTGGATGTCACCAGAGGTCATCTCACGCCTGCCATATGGGCCTGAAGTGGACATCTGGTCACTTGGTGAGTATTCCTGGCAGTATGCTCAACTGAATCATGTGCTGCTTCCACATTCCAACATTTGACATGCATGTTGCAGTCAGCCTTGTGGCAGGCACAGTGAGGTGCCAACTCAGACTTAAATGTAAATAAATAATGGCTTGTGATCATAGGGACAGTTGACTGATCCAACATGTCAGTTCTTATCCCTAATGGTTTCTTACTAAAGATTCTGTAAATTAATTATTATCATTTAAAAAAATATCACAGTTGCATCTTTTGTTCCTCGACATGACAAGCAGATTTATGTGTATGAAATGAGAGAACATTTTATTCTACCTTACTCTTTGCAAAAAGGAAGTTGAGTAATGCTGATATGGTGACTTTTTTGGAGGTGAAATGAACCGTTTCCAATCAAACACCAATGAAAGGAATAGAGATCACGTGGGTTAGTGTCATAAGTCAGAATATTTAGAACACAATATTATTAGGTATCATATCACCTTGACTCTTGATATTGTCATAATTTTATTTAAGGGGGCACTACAGTCAAAATCAAGGGTTTTGTGAAAAATCGCCCAAAAAAAACCATTAGAGACAAGAAGTTGTGACTTCATTTTAATGAATGTACATAAGTCAAAGACCTATTAGCGCCTATAATCGGATCACGTTCGTGTGTCGAAGGGCCTCCAGGGCCGCGTGACGTCACGCCACTGTAACCATGATTTAGGGCGCTGGGGTCAACCTACAACCGTCAGATTGAACCTCAGGCTTCCTTGAGCATGTAGTTTGCGTTTGACCTAGAATTATAATTTTTGAAATCGTTTTAGTATTTTTTTGACGATTTCGGAATGATAACTACAAAATTAAACAGTTTTGAGAAAACATTTATTAAAGTTACAAATAGAAGTAGTTCGAGCAGGCTAATTCTTTCAGGCTGAAGGATAGTGCCATGTTTGAGGATAAATCTGGTGAAGTGGGAAGTCCGTAGCTTAATTTTTGTGGCCTGGGCGATTCGTGTCCAAATCCAGAAAACTGAGAAAACCGCGTTTCAAGTTAAAAGATTCCGAAGGTTGTTGCCGGGCAAGGTTACCAGGAGTCGGCTCCCAACGCGCCAATTTTTTGAATTTCGGGACGCGGTGTGCCGCGTTCGAAGCGGGAAAAGACGCTTGATTTTTTTCAAAGCAAAACAAAAAACAAAAACAAAAAAAAACACTATTTTTTGCAGGTCGATGACTGTAGTGCCCCCTTAACATAATTCAGATTACATTGCATGGGTATTGTGACAATGCCACCCACATTGAGATTGCTTTTAGGATAAAACAAGTCAAATATTAAAAAGAAAAAAAAACTTGAGTTTATCTCTATCTCGGCAGTCTGTTTTGGTACATCCTGTGAGGTTTGACCTCTCTCAATCATTCTCTGGACCAGCCCCCCACAACTCCCTATCTTATGGGGAAGGCCGTTCGCTTAGCGAGTCCCCTATCCCCGGTTGTGGAGTCCCGCATACCCGGATGTGGAGCCGCATTCAGGCTGACGACTTATGAACTGTTCTAAACCCACCTGAATTGTCAATTCCCATTCAGCCCTCGGCCACAGATCCAACCATCAGCCACCTGAATGCGATTTGGACTGTTCCAAATCACATTCCGGCTGGTGAGGTGGATCGGCAAACTGGGGCTGAATAGGAATTGACAATTTAGGTGGGTTCAGAATGGTTCAGAAGTTGTTAGGCCCAAATGCGTTTTGGTACAGGGCTCCACATCTGGGGACAGGGGACTTGCTAAGCGCACGGGAAAAGAGGGGGAGTTGCGGGTGGCTGCTCCAGACCCTACAGGGCCACTTACGGTTGTCGTCATTGTACAAGAACACACATTGCAGACAACCTGTTGATTCAACCAGCCTCTACTGAGGCAGCTACAGATCTTTTACAAAAACCAATCTTGTACAGTGCAGTGGTGGAAATTAATGGACATCCACAAGTATCAATGCCTGGAGGAGCTTTTCCTTTACATGAAGCTGCTTCATGTAAAGGAAAAGCTCTGCCAGGTGCCGCTATTTGTGGATACCCATAAATTTCCACCACTGTGCAACCAACTGCACCCCACATGCCACCCACTGGCAAATGTCCCAATTGATTCAACCCATTCAAGTGAGAGCGGCGGATGTTGCTAACTACATTTCTTAAAGTGTTAAGACTTTTTTTACTGAATTTTTGTGGAATGTTGTATTTTAAATAAGAATGAGGAGGAGACCTAGAGTATGGATTCCAGGTTTTTGTGGTGCAATTTGTTCCATTTTTCCTATGTTTCCAAGTTGAATGTAGCAACCTACATTGTTTTGTATTAATTGTCATATTGAATTCTTCTTGCAGGGATAATGGTGATTGAGATGGTTGATGGTGAACCACCATTTTTCAATGAGCCACCCCTGCAGGCAATGCGGCGGATTCGTGACATGCCACCACCTAAACTGAAGAATATTCACAAGGTGTGTTGAGACTCTTGTGAGATAATACCACGAAATCTATCAATTAGTTACAGCGGTTCCCAACCTTTTTTCACTTGCGTACCCTCTGGCGGCCCATTCCCATAAATTGTACCCCTTATCCCTAATGGAGAATGTTTGTAATAAATACCTGCTGTTAGGGGAGGTGTGGTGGCCGTGATGGTAACGTCTTGGCTTGCTGAGTGAAAGGCCCCAGGTTCGATCCCCGCCTGGGGAACTTTCCTTTCACCTGCGTCAGGAGGGTCTCTGACCTGCACCAAGGAGGTGTCTGGCAACCTATAACCTCCTGGGGAACAGAACATGACCCCTTTACAGATCTTGCACTTGCACCTATGTTCCCTCCCCAAAAATCCCTACCCCTACCCTACATCCTTGTCTCCTTGCACCGGTGTATGAAGTTAATTCAGAAAATGGAGTGAAATGGTGGTATTCCACCCCCCTAAAAAGGCTCAGCCTTATCACGGGGTAACGTTTAAAAAAAAAAAAACTGCTGTTATTTAAAATATAGGCTGTAACTGGAAATAAATTAATCAGTAATAGGATAATAATGCAAAGCAACCATAAGATATACAAAGCATATATATTTTTACATTCAAATTCAAATGATACTTAAAGATTAACATATGTAATTATTATTAATAGTTAATATGCGCACACACTTCCATATATTTGGAATCTTGTTTCATGAATAACATAGCACACAGGAAATGTTCAGTGAGATCCTTGACCTTGTTTTGAAGCACATAATTTCTTGAAATCTGACTGAACATATTTGCCAGGTGCAATATATTGATTAATCCGCCATTGCTCCTTTTCTTTCGCGTACCCCTGACCATCCTGCAGTGTACCCCCGGGGGTACGCGTACCCCAGGTTGGGAACCGCTGAATTAGAGTAACAGGAGATGGCAATCCCTGTAATCATAGCAAGACAGGATTTTCATTTCAAAAGAAATTTATTGTTTGTCTTGATTCTGAGGCTTGCAACTCTTGTCTAAAGCATACCCTCAGTACTGCAGGACTTTCATATTGGGGGCACAGATTAGTTTAGTCCTGTAATAATTTCAAGACTAGTTTTGGCATCTGGTGTGGTTCAATGTGTGGTTTTCATAGGACTTGTATGGCTACATTTAAAAATACAGGGGTACCTCATACTTCGAACTTCATTCGTTTCCGGAGGCAGTTCGACCTCCGAATTGTTCGAAGTCTGAATCAATTATTTTACCTATTAAAAATAATGCAAGGTGAATTAATCCCCATTCCCAGACCAATTTTGTCACACAGTACTTCAGTTTCCTGTGGGGAAGGTGCTGTGGCCGAAGTGGTAACTTCTCGGCTTGCAGTGCAAAAGGTCCTGGGTTCTAATCCCCGCCTGGGAGTTACCTTTAGCCTGCGTCAGTGGGTCTTTGGCCCGCACCTAAGGAGGCGTCTTGGCAACCGGTCTCCTGGGGTACTGCACATGACCCTTTTCCGACATTACACTTGCACCTGTGTCCCCTCCCAAATCCCCCCATCCTTACCCTACTTCCCTAATTGTCCTTGCACAGAGTCTGAAGAAAAATTGGAAAATCATTCAAATGGTGGTAATCCACCCCCCAAAAAGGGCTTCGTTCCCTCCAATGGGATTTTTTTTTTTTTTTAATTGCTTCAGTTTCCCCTAATTGTCATAGTTAGATTTCTACTTGATTTAGGGTTCACAATGGCCTTGACTGTTGTGGTAATCAGTCCTGAAAGATTTGTGAAATGATCTCAGAACTTGTGTTATGGATTTGATACTCTTTACAGGTTTCATCAAGATTGCAAAGTTTTCTGGATCGGATGTTAGTGCGAGATCCTGCTCAACGAGCAACAGCAGCAGAGCTTCTCCACCATCCATTCCTTCGTCAAGCTGGACCTCCCAGCGTCTTGGTCCCACTGATGCGAAGCCTGCGGCAGGCATCATAGTGCAAAACTATACTTATTCTTATCATGATAGGTAGTGTCAACTACCAATTGTATGCAGAGTGGTAATACAGGAGTGCCTATTGATAGTACGACAAGTCATCACATGAGACATTTTGCTCACATGTCGCTACATGCGTTATGCGACGGCACAATGATGGGAACTTCTGATGGGGCTGGATTTTACCATTAAATGTCAGCTTGCCTAATTGAGCACAAGTGTCGAGGCGGAGCGAAATTTCCATTCCAATGATTGCAATGAGTGCTACATCTATAGTGAGAGTCTTGTGAAGTATTTTACATTTTGATGTCTGAACTTTCAATTTAAAGCATGATAGCAAAGTGAAAGTTATGGACCATTTAATCTGTATTAGTCTCGAAGTATTTAGGGTTTTTTTTAAACACTCAAATGTCAGGAAATTATATGGGCACAATTTTATCTAGTAACAGCATTGTTAGCCTTTTATTGTTATCCTCTTTTTTCCATGGCAAAGAAATCAAGATTCAAAGTAAATGATGATGGAAATTAGCATCGCCTTCGGATAGTTGCAATTGAGATAGGTCTAATGTAAAAGCAACTAGCGTACCTGTTAATTGTTACATGTGGGGCACCTTTGAACTAGGTCACACTTCATAATGAGAGATGAAAACATTCCTTTGTTGATGGAGGGAAAAATAACCACCTCCAGCAAAAATGTTTTAGCAAGGTTCAGCCAGTATTTTGTAGCAGCTATTGACAGTTGACAGGCAAGTGAACCAAGAATGTTGAATAATTTTGTTTTTCTTTTTATATATATATATTATATATATAAATATACACACAATTTTGGAGGTGTTAGAATTTGTTTGTATATAGATTTCATCTAAGTGCCTGTTGTAAATGTCAATACTCATGGTGACTCCCAAACGGCTGTAGTAAGGATGATGTGGCTCGTGCCTTGATGCGTGGCTTAGGTAGCTAGGTGACCATGTTCCACGTGATGTGATAGTGCAAGTTTCATTTTCCAACTTCTTATAACTTGACGAAGGAAGTCCCTGTAGTTCTGATCATATACGTGCAAAGTGTGAGGGTGGATATGGATTCACATCCCAGTAGGGGCACTTGATGACTGGGTCATGTTGGAGGTTCACAGTTCGTTGTTTATTAGTAATGAAGTGCCTCAGAGTCGGTTCTGTAGCATGGTGGCGCCCAGGGGCGATGCCAAAATTCAAAATGTTAACCTGTCCTTGAAGCAAAAATGCCTTGTGATACACTGTTTTTGGTCATTCTAAGCATGGTGTGAGGCGTTATATTTTTAATTGTTGAAAACAAATTGTTTGGGATACATGTTGAACAGATATTCGTCCATTGGTTGCAAACTTTTAACAGGCCTAATCTCATTCTGTTCTTACTACAGCCCTGAAAATGGAAAAACGTGTGTGGTGCCAAATAGGGCAAAGCGTGTGTTTTTGCACTCCCACCCGACATAATCACGCATGGCATGATAGTTTCACAAATGAAACGCTCACGTAGGTAGAATAGAAATATACATTTAGTAACACATCACCTGTCTTTAATAAGGTTACACACGTTGAATTTTTATTTGAATGTGCACAGTTGTTCTTGTACGGTGCACCAATATTGTAGCGAGCACAGTGAATTTGTACTATGTGCATGCATTCCTTCTTTACTAACCACAGTAAAGAAACACGCCCTTTTATATTTTTAATAAACAGGACAATATTTATGCTATTTGTTTTCACCTTGCCCCTTTCAGTTTACAGCTTGTGAATGTTTTTCACTTGCAGGTGTTTGCTTCTATTTGTATTGTACATCTGTATTAGCAGCAAATAGAGTAATGAAATAATAGGTGCAAGGCAAATGACAAGTCTTGTGGCTACAAAAGTTGTTTTTATTAATTACATGGAGTGTGGTACCTCGTGTGGGTTCTGCTGTATTAGTAATGAATGCCTGTCTTAACGGGCATAACTGACATATTTCTACGTATGTTTTGTGCAAGTGTCTGATTGGTTTAAATTTATTCAAATGTAGAGGTCCCCTGTTATCGTAGGTGGGGGTTTCTCTTGTCAGCTTGGGTGGCAATCGTCCTAGGCCACGGTCTTCAAAGAATAGGTCGGGACACTCGCCGCCATCTAGCGTGCCGTTAACCCTTCCGCATTGGCAGCAGTATATCTACAATGAAATCACGTTGTGGAACTCGCTGCATCATAGCGACTAGTGACCCTGACGGTACAACTCTGCATTAACACCTAGAGTACAGATAGCGATACACCAAGATGCGGAGTTGTACCGTCAGGGTCGCTATGATGCAGCGAGTGATTCCATTGCAGATACACTAGCGCCAATGCGGGAAGGGTTAACGGCACAGATTTTTCTATTGGCCTGGGCTAGAAGTGACCGGGGGTTGTCCTAGGCCAATCAGGAGCAGCGGGAGGTTGTGATTGTTGCACAGTGTAGGGGGCACCCACTCCTTATGAAAATCCATAGTGTTGCATCAGAACTAATATGTCATGTCTTCAACCGAAGCAGTTTGGTGGAGTGGATAAGGTGTTCGACTGCTAATTTGGAGGTCCTGGGTTCGAGTCCCGGGGCCGGCAATCCTAACGTGGTTTTCTGTGGTTTCCCACTGTCCCCCCAGTAGAATTCCGGGGTTGCTTCCTAAATAATAGGCCACACCTGCTTCCTTCCTTTTCTATCCTTGTCCCGTCCATGAGGAGGTGCGGTGTCGGTGGGAGTTCCTGACCCGCATCTAGGGGGTCATCTTGGTGAACAGGCCCCCTGAGGTACTGCACACGACCCCCAACTTGAGGCATTGCACTTGCACCAGTGTCCCCCCCTCATTATCCCTATCCTGTCCCCTGCACCAGATGGTGGTATTCCACTCCCCTAAGAGGGCCTACAGCCCTAGCACGGGGTACAACTAATAATAATAATAATAATAATAATAATAATAATAATAATAATAAGTCATGTCTTCAGGCATTTAAAGTGAATTGTGGCAGGGGGCAAAAATCCTTCCCAACTACAATGTGGATCCAAAGTGGCCCCTGGGCTGCCCCCAACCACACTTCACAGCACGTGCCTGGGGGCCCATTGAAATATCCTACCTGATGCAACGCACAGGCAAACTGGCCCCTGGGCCACCCGCCCCAAGCCCCAGGCCAGCCCCGGCCACTCTCCACCCACCCAAAGCAAACCCTGTCAGACACAACCCCACCCGAACCCTGGGCTTATGCTGCTACCAGGACTACTGCCGCTCTTACATGACATCATCCGGGGGACAGAGATGGTGAATTCTGAATATGATGATTATATGATTTGGTCCACATCAAGATGCAGCAGGTTGGGTGAAAGGTAACTTTAACTGGTTAGGTTTCACTGATCCTGAGCAGCACCCTGCTGCAGCATCTCCTGAGGGAACGGCATGTTATGTTTGCTTGTTAGTACGTACTGTACTATTCTTGCAGTGCACAAATTGGTTTTGTCTTGGAAACATGGTTTGGCTGCTAGAGGACTGCAGGGTTTTTGGTCACATGCCAAAGATGGTGGCCAGATCTGCGATCCCAAGGAGAAACATTAAGTATGGTTTTCCACAACACCTAATTATGTCATAAAGTTTAACTGCTGAAAGCAAGCTGAAAGTAACTGCTGGGTATAAGTCCTTGAGTGTACTCATATAGCCCATCCTACACTGAATGATCACTGGATTAGGAACTCCTGGTGCATGACCTGGTCACAAAAGGCTTGCAGGAACATGAGTTGACCTCTCCTCTGCACAGCAGAAGGCAATAATTGCCAAAGGAGTGACATGTGGGATTTTGACCATGAAGGTGGTAGTTGCTGGTGCCAGTATTTTGGAAACAGCCACTCTTGTAGGCTGTTCCCATACAACAGTATTAACCCTTGCATAAGCCATGGAAATATGGCATCAATGGACCTTGGACCAGCCTTGGACACTTGGCAGAAGGTTGTCTGGAGTGATGTCCCATTTTATACTGCATGTGGCACGAGCTGCACAAAACTGTATCCCTTGGTTGCACCATTGACCAAGTTGGGATTCAACAGGCCTGTGGTGAGTGTGTCATGGTGTTGTGAGCTTTCTTTTGGCATGCCCAGATGCCCTAGGACTGTTGGTCATCATACCATAATCCTTGAATGGTTATAGCACTACAGGGACCTGTAAGCTGACCTTCCACAGCCATACCTCCAGAAGGTCCTTCCCGACCACAGTGCCATGTATATCAACAGGACAACACACACCATATATAATGCCATTGCAACACAGGTCATTGTGTTTAGTTAATGAACTAGACAATAGTATATGTGCTGGTGATGTAACGATGATATATATCCCGCTTGATGAATTATATTACATCAGGAGTTAATATAACTAGTTATACTGTATGTACCTGGTAGTTATACATATATATTTGTATATTAAAATGAAAGTGTTATAATGGTACTCGTCTTCTGTAATTTTTCTTTCCATATGCTTATTTAGTAATGTCCTTATATCTGCTGCTTTTATTCAACGCTTGCAAAACAACTACATTAAGGTGGAAATGAAGCTAGAGTCACTTATTGAGAACTTATGAAAAAAACATGTGTTACGCAGTTTTATGTCCTCTTGTCAATGGTGCAAAGAAAAATACACGTCACCGTGCAAATTAGAGAACTGGAGGGCTC
>KZ539023.1:0-21063 GCA_000934665.2 Catajapyx aquilonaris
CTGGTAACTAAACAACGCTGCCTGTTGACCTGTCTCAGTTGCGCCAACTGCGGCCAACAATGAACAGACCAGAAGGCCTATTTATTGACACACCCGGGCCTGTCCAGTTCCGACGGATTAGCCCTCTGGTTTGGCAGCTAGTGACCTCATGTGAAACCCTCCGGCGAACACCAGAACAGGCCTGTTTCCCACGGATGACCCTTTTTTCCCCTCATTAATTTTGTTACATGGGCATTAGACCTAATATCAGCAGGTGCTATTCCCGATTCTCCAGAAAGAGCCAGAAAGTATCTCTTAGCAACGACCTGCTTATAAACAAGCAGCTTGCGCGATTTTTCCAATAACCACTGGTGCCACAGAGTTGGATCACCCTGTATATGGGCGAGTGGCCTTCCGTTCGATTTGCCTGAAAATTGGATATGTTGTGGCCCAGACCATCCTGATCAATGTTAGATAGGGACATTTCGAGGTAGGACCTACAGGGAGTGTGCTATTGACCTCCGAAGGTCATATGGAATATGATCTGGTTTTCCGTTCGATTTGGCTGAAAATTAGATATGTTGCAGCCCAGACCATCCTGATCAATGTTGGATAGGGACATTTCGAGGTAGGTCCTACAGGGAGCATGCTAATTGCTATTCATCGAAGAGGCTAGAAGACTGCTGTGAGAGAAACCTCGCTTCCTTACATTGACCCAATGAATGTTGAAGTGCAGCTGGAGGAAACTTCAAGGAGTAGAATTTGAACCAGATGAATAGGTAATAAAGATGAATAGATAATTTAATGCAATAACCATTTAGTTCCTGAGACTTATTGTAGTCTACTATTACCTGCGGAGGTCATTAGCATGCTCCCTGTAGGTCCTACCTCAAAATGTCCCTATCCAACATTGATCAGGATGGTCTGGGCTGCAACATATCCAATTTTCAGGCAAATCGAACGGAAAACCAGAGCATATCCCATATGACCTTCGGAGGTCAATAGCATGCTCCCTTTAGGTCCTACCTCGAAATGCCCCTGTCTAACATTGATCAGGATGGTCTGGGCCACAACATATCCAATTTTCAGGCAAATTGAACGGAAGGCCACTCACCCATATATTTTGCGCCTCATCCTTTGTCAGGCAAAAAACGTGAAATTTTGTTGCCTAGTGTAATTTTAGTATATTTTGAGCCATTGACACGAATTTCCTTGTATTTTCCCTATCTACAGGCTAATTTCCAATTTCCCTGTGTTTTCCTTGTGTTCCGTTTTCCCTGACCGGTGGTCACCCTGTGATCTCAACTTGAAGTGTACCTTAAAATTTTACAAAGTAAATGTGCAACATTTATCTTTAGCTTAAAATTCTCTCACACCAAAGCTACATGCCAACCTGTGGAGGTGGGAGGCTGATATACAACAGCAGGGCTGTCCAAAATAACAGTCAGTCCTGATGTGACAGACCATGATGAAGAAGTAGGCGAAACATTTCCACTTCTTGCTGGCTGTCTTCCTTCAACTGGCAGCTGCTGTGGTTGTTGCTGCTGGTCTGCTCCAGACGTGGGATTGTTGTTGTTGTTGTTGGGGCTGAACAGTGAGCGAAGGAGTCGACTACCCCCAACAGGAACCATTCCCATAGCCATCCCTGTCCCACGCTCATCAAAGGTGTATGTTAACCAGTTCCCATGTTCATCCTGAGAAGGAAAAAAGAGATAGTGACAACATTTGCTCAGGGCATTCTTTTGTTCATGTTGGTTTGTTTAAAATATAAATGAGAAATAATTGTTACTAAACTTCCTAGCCAAAGTTGGCTCTTATGAATTGTAAAATACAAAATTTAACATACTTGTCATGCTGTCACCTGACATTGACCGTACACTACTTTTACATGCAATTCAACAATGGAGTAGCCTACACATACTGAAGTGGGAAACACTATAACTCTGTCATAAAATCATAACACTTATAATAACAGGTTGGAGATTTACGGTCTAAAAAGCACAGAAATATGCATGCAATTATCACAACATTCAAAAGTACAAGCTCTTAAATATTCCTTAAAATTTCCTGTGCTACACTTGGAAACATATGGTCCGAGTTTGGCCTTCGTGAAAGCTTATAACGGAACCTTCCAAATATGCAACTAATTAGGCAAATGACGATGAATTGCAAACATGACCTCACTGTGCAAGCCATTTGCAAAATCTTAGCTGCGCACCACCATCAGGGCAGAAGCAGGAATGCTGCAAAATTATGGTATTTGCCAAGACAGAACCAGGTAACTCCCCTGCATGCCTAAAAGAGCTACAAAATAGACCTGCTTTGAAATGTTTCTCCTGATCTGCGTAGAAAGACTAGCAGCCCTTTATCTGGCAGAAAACACCACATCTTGCACCAATTAACACAAATGACCCCATTGAGACACCTCTTCTCTTGTCTCATTCAAATCTCATATTCATGAGAGCATGGGAGCTCATGCCAAGGGGTTCAGGAGATTAGCCTGGGTTATATACAGGAAAAGGGTGTTCCAAATAGGAGTTATGGGAAATTGTTTGAAGCTGTTATTTTTTTGTAGCTTGTCACATTTTAATCCAGGTGCCCAATTAAATAGCAACTGCTACATTCAACCACATGGGAATAACTGGGCACCTGGATCAGGGCACAACAAGCTACACAAAAATAAAATGTCCCTGATACTTGGAACACGCTGCACATAAAGTATAATTATGTCACTGATTATATCAGCATTCTTGACCCACCACGTCAAGGAAAGGAAAAGTCAATCTGGCCCGAAACTCTCTCCTCCTAAGCTGCTGTAACTCATTCCCCACAGAGTAATTATTTCTGTCAAATCAATATTGTGCAATGACCTACTGCCATGAAGAATCATTCTTGATTTGCCCTGTGCATTGCATTTTTGGAAGGTTCCCTTCTAAGCTTGGACAGGGACCATTCTCAGGAGGACCCTAACTCACATTAATTTAGAGAAGAGAGAAAAAAAAACCCCATCGAATCTCTTCCCATGAGAAAAAACCCTTCACCAGATCTAGGGACTGAATGCGGGAACTCAAAGGCGGAATCAATGTGGTTTTAAAAGCCACAGCACTATACAGTGAAGCATCGAGTATCCGAACAGAGTCTGCCAAGGGGGTGTTTGGATAACTTATTGTTCGGATAACCCATCATTTACGGGAAAAAATTGTACCGGTGTCACAGGAGCAATATGAAACTAAGGAACAGTGATATTAATCACAAAACTGTATATTTTCTGTCATAGGCACGTCTTAATAATACTGTACATTACTGTCCTTACATGAAGTAGTCCTACAGTATGGGGGGGGGGAGAAAGGCCAAATTCTTTTGCTTGAGAGCCGAGGCTCGTTTTTTTTGGCGGCTAATCTGCAGCGCCACAGCACTAGCCACCACTAGCAGAACCACAGAGTGTGATTTTTTCCCCCCCTTTTTTCTTTTTTTCTTTTTTCTTTTTTTGCCGACCGGAAAACGTTCGGTTAACCGATGGTTCGGTTGATCGGTGTTCGGATAATCGATGCTCCACTGCATATATATTTGTTAAAACTACTGTATTTTCTTCTTGTCTAATTTTTTTACACTAACTGGTTTCTCTAACTGGATTCTTCGATTCCAATTTAAAATTCAGATCTAATCAGTATGCAGAATAAAAGTATAAAATCCCTATGCAATAATTTTCTCAAAAGCCAGTCATTTTATCCATGCAGACACTCGACTCTTACAAAAAGCAACGCACACACTGCTACACTGCTACCAATTCCCACCCATTGCTCCCTGCCATCCTTGCCAAATAAAAATGCAATCCAAATATAGACTCACAGTAGGACACAATACCTGGAAGCAGTGCACAGCCCCCTCTGAGGTGTCATCATGTGAACTGGCAATGTGCGTTCCTGGACCAACGATCATGGATGCCAGGGCTGTCATCTGCATCTCCCTGTCCCTCTCCCCACCTCCACTCCTCTTGGGCACTCCACTTCTCCTCCTCCTTCGTCCCCCTTCCCTCCCTCTGTCTGTACCGCCACCTTCTCCACCACCTCCCCTATCTCCCCATGGCCCAATAGGACTTGACCAAGGGCCTGAGTGCATCCCCTTCATTCCTCCCCCTGAATCCACCACCCCTACCCCAACTCCAACCCCTGCTCCTCCTCCTCCCTCAGAACACCCCTTCCCCAAAGGTTGGTGCATTTCACTATCTGGAATGGGGCCAGAGGCACTCTCTCGTGGACCGAGAGCAGAATTTCCCATCTGTTTGGGTGGAGTGGACTTGGGAAAAGAAGGCATAGATCCCCCACCATGGTCCTTTTCACTGCAGAGCCTCTCACGAAAGTCACCCTCACTTCCTTTGCCTAAGAAGCACAACACAATGTTAAAAATTCATTAATATTATCACTTCCTGATAATAGAGCAGCATACGGTACTTAAATATAGACAACAAAATCTATTTTGCACTTTTACACTGCAACTTGCACGTACAAAACTAATAAAACTACATCCTACTTACTTTTAGCTTGCAAATGGGGGTAGGGGGTGGGGAAAATCACCCCAGTATATCTCAGTGAAACTACTATGTTGACCATGGGGCAGGCCAAATGAGACAAAGCATGAGTAGCCGAGAGAATGATATCCAAAATGGCAATTAACCCTTCATTTACAGCCATAAGAAATTTTCCACGGGTGGGGTTTAATAATATTTAAATCTCGCGCCTAGTCATCGGCCACATCTCGATGAGCCCGCCGTCTTTTTTTCCTCGCAGCCAACTTCACCAAAGCCAACCTTTTAACCAGAGCAAGCTATTGACAATAATTGGTCATGGAGTGACACTTATTGCATTTTTTCATTAATTCTTCCAATGAATCAGGGCAATTCCACGAAAGGCGGCCATATTGTCCGTATGTAACGCAGGTTTTGCAGACATGTACTAGCGTATTTTATTGTAACAATACCCACACATTACATGAAATGGATTAAGCATGCAGTGCATGCATCCTGGCATTGTTATAATAAAATACTCTTGCGCACGTAGGCAACACTTGCGTTACGTACGGACGGCTGCGCCATGGAATTGCCCATCAGCAGTAACACAGTAAATTCAATGTCCAGAAATGTTACATCCGTGTTTCATAGTTGTTCACTACCAGCCCAATGAGCTTAAAGAAATTCATTACCTTTCATTACAGTTTAGGAAGTAAATCACCCAATTTAGAAATAAAGCCATAAACGTAATTGCTGGAATCTATATCGAAGATGCCTCCTGTCATCCTGCCCGTGGGCCCGGGCGTTACGTATAAAGGCTCCAATGTACTTGACATAATAAATAAAGGTCCGTGCTGCATACCTCAGATGAGGTCAAGCACTACCCCGGATTATTATTATATATCGAAGATGGCTGCCATGTCATTGGGCTTTTGCTAATTATGAACATGTTATGCCTTGTTTTTCAACAAAGTGTAACTAAATGATGCCAATAATTACTAGCTTCAACTCCAAAATGTTTTCATGTGGTATTTTAGCATACAAGAACGAAATACTATAAGGCAATGTTGCATTGAATCGGGCATTAGTGCAGGCAACCGCAACCCGAATATCAGCCTCTTTTTTTTACCATCTTATGGCTGGACCTGAACATGTCAAACTTGTGAAATGTATAGAAGAGGACCTGAGTCATGTACACAAACAGTTTTTCACTCCATACACGAATTATTACACTTCTAAGAGCTAGTTAATGTCATGAAATTCAAAAATATTTGCATTTTTTTTGCATCAACATTTTATAACCAACTTATTGACTTAAAAACATCAACATTTGCAGCTTGAGTCTTATGTTGCAACGATTCCGACGACATCTCAGGCATCAACATCGTGAGCTTGACACTCGAGATACAGCGATTTATTCTTTATCCCGATTTTCGGGACAGTGGGAGACAAAGGGTTAAAAGAGAGTACAGTGATCGTGTCAACGTGGTGAAATAGGGGACATCAATTTTTACCCACAAAATTGGATATAATACAACCTCTCTAAACGTCAACATTTTCCCACTGCAATGTATCCAGACTAAAGTACTTAGGCTAGAACACTTGTTGCCAAACATAACCTTCAGGGGTGTGATTCTTCACTGGGGCAAAAAAATTACTCCTTCACAGATTGGCCATCCCAATCAATGTCATGTCATGTCATAAGGACCCTGTAATCTCATTCATTCTGACCCAGATGGGAGTGTTAAGAACATGTCAGCAGGAAAGTTTTGTGGGAAGAGAATATGACCCAAGGGGCATTACAGGGTTTGTCTTCTGAGAGGAATTGCTACCACGAATTCCACAAATGAATTTAAAAAACATTGTTTTGAGGATAGAGCACCATGTTAGTGATCCATTAAGTGGTATTTCAATTTTCAGCTTTCATCTGTTCCGCTTTTGTAGCAGCAATTGGGTCCTAATGTTCTCATTGGTTGTTTTGTCACTATTTTTGTCGATATTTTAAAACTAAATTTTTTTCTCGCTTCTTATTGGGGAAATGTTCAGAAAATGCAATAGGAACTGACATTGAGTTAAAAATTCTTCTCGGGTCTCAGGAGGATATAGTTTGCAGGAAAATTTGAACTGGCAAAAGCTCTTGTAACTCAATTCCTTACTTACTCCTCGGCATGTCTGAAACATCCTGGTGTGTCATTCTCCTTTTGGGGATAGCACCCTGGTTCCACCCCCTCTCCATCTTTCTAGATCCTTCTGGAAGGAACCGAAGTACTTCATCTCCAGAGTCACCTCCACTACTTGGACCTGATCCAACGGCCCGGATTTCCTTGGCATCTGCAGTAGCAATCAAATGATAGTTTTAGAACTTAATGGACTCTGCAAACTAAACTATAAGTACTTAATCAGACCACATGCAAATGTCTTCTGGAATTTGACAAAATGAATGTAGAAAAGACAAACTTTTCACATGTTCAAGTGTGCAAAAGCCATGACACAGTATGGATAACAAAGGGGATAATTTTTAGTTCAGGTTATTCCTAATAATTTCATGATGAATATGTGAAACTCAAATTTTTCGTCTCAATTTTTGAATAGTAAAAATATTGTTTGAATGTCATTACTTGGCAATTTTTTCTGATGTGAAAAAGATACACCCTATAAGGATACTTCATTATTTTGCTAGAAATAACAAATTACAGAAACTTTTCCAAGTTGCAACTAAAATTAACTCTAACTGGCATTGAATGAGTTTGCACAGCCATTACATCCCTTGTACATGTATAAATTAATTTAGATAATTAGGCATCACAACCATCTCAATAAAAATTAATATCAAAATTACTGCAAGATATTCTATGGCCACTGTAGAAGAAATGGCAGACTCACATAATTTAAACCTGGCTTTCACCATTCCAGAATAGATATACAGGGTGTTCCATGTTCGTGGGGCCTTTTAGTTGTAAGAAATTTCGCTCAAAGCTGTTATTTTTTTGTAGCTTGTTGTGTCCCCGAACCATATGCCATATTCTATTGAAATTGATATAATTATTTGACACCCTGGGAGTAATGGGGCACCTGGATCAGGGCAACAAGCTACACAAAAATAACTACTTTGGGCAATATGGTATCAGTGATAACTAAAAATGACCCACCAACTTGAAACACCCTGTGTAAAAAAACTCAGTGTCACTTTTTTCATGTAACTTTCTTAGGAATAACTTCCACTAATAGTCATCATGGAACATAACTATACCGATTCTTGTAGCTATAATTTTACCTCGTTGTAAGCATTTGTAAACAATAAGGATGTCTTGATGTCAGAACATTATAAACAAGTTTTACATGATTATCTTTCCAAGGCATTGCAGAATTCTGAAAACAATTATTATCAAAATAACAAACAACCAAGCCATTAAGTTTTAGACAAATTATTACAGAGGGTGTGATTTTAGGGGATGGTGGAGGGGTTCTTGGCAATAATTTTAAAGGTAGGTGTCATGGGTCTCTGCAGTCTAGTTACCAAGATAATGGATTTCCAACACAAGTTATAAAATATCCCGGCAAGTATGCATCATTCCATGTGACTTCACCATTTTCATTTAAAATGTAGGTGTTACCATGCAATTTAAATTTAATACAGGGTGTGTCTTCAGGGCCGGCGCTAGGGGTGTGCGACCAGTGCTGCCGCACAGGGCATAGATGCGTGCAGGCGCGAAAGAAGCGTGATGAGCCCTTTCCAAATAATATTAAAATGTCGTTAAATTTTTCTTCCTTAACCCCTTCGGCCCCAGATCGGCCGGATCCACACAGTTTTTGGCTTACGCGTACTCCGAATATACGGACAAGATATTTTGCAAATAATAACAGCTATACTTACGAGATCTGGGAAAACCCTATGAATGTACCTGGAACCATTTTACTCGTCTAGAAGTGCCTAAATTAATTTCCAAAAAAGGGCTATAATAACTCGAAATTGGACTACTGCCGCCCAACTTTTAGGCTGATTTGATTATGAAATGCGTGGAAATATGCGGAATAACAACCATGAGAACCGTACCAGAGGAATTTGCTGAAATAGTCATACTTTGCGAGAAATAAATTAATATTTATTTGCGGTTTCTAGCACTTAGGAAAACTCCTAAATGAGTATGAGATGAATTTTCTGAAATCGTCGTACTTCATGAGAAACAAATAAATTTGAAAGTTTTCCGAAGTTTTCCGAAGTGCCAGAAAGCCGCAAATAAGTATTAATTTATTTCTCGCAAAGTACGACGATTTCAGCAAATTCGTCTGGCATGGTTCTCATGGTTGTTATTCCGCATATTTTCACGCATTTCATAATCAAATCAGCCTAAAAGTTGGGCGGCAGTAGTCCAATTTCGAGTTATTATAGCCCCTTTTTGGAAATTAATTTAGTGACTTCTAGACGAGTAAAATGGTTCCAGACACATTCATAGGGTTTTCCCAGATCTCGTAAGTATAGCTGTTATTATTTGCAAAATATCTTGTCCGTATCTTCGGAGTACGCGTAAGCCAAAAACTGTGTGGTTCGGGCCGATCTGGGGCCGAAGGGGTTAATGACGCACACAAGGCCACAAGGGCGGCACCGCGGCAGGGCACCACTTACTCAGCGCCTTCAGATGACAGATGGATAATGAACCTTTTTTTATTATATTTATTTATTTTTATTTTTATTAATGCAATTGACAATGCTCACCACATTCTTTCAGCGTTTCTGTTTCAAAAACATGTGAAGCATTGGTTAAAGTCTATCTTTCGCCATACCGCCCCCTCCCAGCCAACTCAGGGGTCCAGGCTCCCATGAGAGAACAAGGGGTACCCGGGTACGGCCGAACCCCTTGTACCCTGCTGCGCTGTAGCAAAGTCACTCGATTTTAGTGAAATGATATCAGACTTCGCCAATTTGAAAGCCAGAAGAATTCCTTTCTGAGCTGCATTGTCACTGTATATGAATTTGATTTTAGGCCTATGTATTATTATTATTATTATTATTATTATTATTATTATTATTATTATTATTATTATTATTATTATTATTATTTCCATTACCCCACTTAGGGAGCTACTTACTCCTTTGGGGGGGTGGATTACCACCATCGGATTTGTTGGAGCGTGTGAAGAAGGATCTTATTAGTCTACTCCAAGGGTAGGTGGGAGGGGATGTGCAAAGTGCATGTGCGCTGTCGTTGAGTGGTCATTTTGTGAACTCCCCCGGGTGGCTTAGTCTGTCAGAAATTTCCACCTGAAATGAAGCCAGAGATGGCCCAACTCTGCACAGATAAAGGTGGGAACCCGGGGTGGGGATTGAACCCGGGACCTTCATATCCGTGGGCGCGCGCGTTACCGCGGTGCCACTTCATCTCCCTTTGTTTTAGGCCTATGTATTGAGTATTGTATACATATCAGGCGCGGATCCAGAGTCGGGCCCGGGGGGGATTCCAGACAAAAGTTCCAGGAAAACATGTGATTATTGCAAGTTTAATAGATTTAATGTCGCTAGGAGTATTTGCACGTTCCAAAATACCGAACAAAATTCTTACTGTTAGTACTACTCTTTACATATTCGAATCACATGCTACACCCTATTGTAGGATATTCCTAAGGGCCGAGGCTACTGAAACCGGGAAGAATAAGTTCAGGAGTAATTTATTATTATTACCACGTGCTCGAGCCATTCGGCTCGTTTTGGGGGGAGGGGAAGGTTCCCAAGAGGGGGCATCCTCGGTTTATAGTCACTCACGACTCTCTCAGATACACCAGACCTTTTCTCTGGCCCCAGGCAGCTATAAGGGAGTGCAATGCTGCCCCGGCGTGTCGGGTGAAAAGCGGAAAAAGACCCGGCCAAGCAGAGGTGACGGGGACGGGATTTGAACCCCGGCCTCCCGCTTGGCTAGCCAGCGGCGTAACCACTAGACTACCACGCCTCCCTATAAGTTCAGGAGTAAATAAAAAGCAGTCGGGGGGGGNGGGGGAGGGGGGAGAGAGAAATATATGTCAAAACTGCACAGGCCGCCATCTCACCTAACGCCGGACCTGTGTGTCTTACTAGTCCAGCCAACAGCCTTCAGCGTAATCCTTGGGCCAAAACAAGTTGAAAATGTAGGGGGGAGAAATGTCGAGGGACCAACCATTAACGAGGTAGACGACCAGAAACACTGGCCAGTGGTTGCCGAAGTTGCAGGATATGAGCAGTGATAATCACTTCTGTAAAAGAGGTGACCTTGAAAATCCCAACAGTCACGATTTTCATGCTCATATCCTGCTCCTTCGGCCACCATTGACCAATGTTTCTGGTCAAGGTCATGTTAACGGTTGCTCCCTCAACATTTTTCTCCCTCCTACATTTTCGACTTCTTTTGGCTCAAAAAATGCGCTGAAGGCCGTTGGCTGGACTAGTAACAAACACTGTATTATGATCCTGTTACGTGCAGCAGGCAATGGCCTAGGGGCCTAGGCGATGAAAGTGTTGTATGCTCTGTCCATGACATAGAAGATGATATAATGCATTCTTTACTTAACGCTACTTTTCTTGGTAACTAGGCTGCCGAGACCCACAATACCTCAACTTAAGATGATAGCCTAGAATCCATCTGACATCCCCACAGTAATGGTACATTTTTCTTCATCACACAGTATATAGGAATGAGTGTTACGTATATTTGGATGGATGGGATTTTCTTTATTTGTTGCCAGAGTTTTCTCCAAACAAAATTAGTAGATGCTATGTGGCTTTTAACTTCCATATCATTATGAAAATAAGCACAATTTTATATCTAGAGAAATGAAAAAAATGAGAACAAAACCACTAATCAATCTATGTTTTTCCATTTTAAAAAGTAATCTCAGGGGTTGAAATATTAGGATGCAAAGGAGAAATTTGCCCGCAAAATTGTTATCTGCACTCCAAACTGGGTCTTGGAGTGCAAAGATTGTACTCCAGTTGGTCCTGCTTTTTAACGTGCCTAAACCCAGCAATTACAAATTGAGCACTCCTAGTAAGCAATTTGTACTCCAGATGAAAGTCTGGAGTGCAAACTTTGCACCTGGCCAAAGAATTTAAAATTCGACCCTTCGAATCGCATGAAAAAATAATGCCCTTGACTCCCAATTTTGGAATCGAGGTCTTCAAAAATCAGTCTATTTATCCATTATTAGGCAATGCTAACAGCTTGAATATTAAATATGTAGTTGCATTGGGGCAACAGGCAAAGTCAAGTACCTAAAATGATTATACAAAGGGAGGCATTGTGGTTTGGTGGTTACACCACTGGCCAGCCAAGCAGGAGGTCGGGGTTCAAATCCCGTCCCCGTCACCTCTGCTTGGCCGGGTCTTTTTCCGCTTTTCACCCGACATGCCGGGGCAGAATTGCACGCCCTTCTCTGCCCAGGGCCAGGAGAAAAGGCCTGGTGTATTTCACAAAGTCAGAAATGACTAAAATTTCAGCGCCCTCCCTTGGGAACCTCCCCTTCCCCCCTAAGAGGGCTCCGCCCTATCACGGGGTAATAATAATAATAATAAAAAATTATACAAAGTTAAAAATATAACATTCATTCATTAAAATAAACTAGAAGTGGGATGTTCAGCTTTGGAGCTCTATAACAGTAGTATTTGATACAAATATTCCAAAATTCAAATTATGTACAAACCATGGTCTGTGAGTTCCGACTCACTGTCTGTCCTGCTAAAGAGCCAATCAAGTCCTGCCAAACTCTGTGCACTGAGAATGCTTGGTACATCACTTGAGACCTCACTGCATGTTTCCTGAGTTGCTGAGGGGATGTCAAGAGTGGGGCTCTCAGGATCTTCTTCTTGAGTTGTGGAACTGCTCAAAAAGTTCTCTGTTTCACGATCATAATTGCAGTTCGTGCCTGGGAAGTAAAAAGATATATGGTCATGATCAACACCCTTTTGTACACAGTGAACTGCAATATCTTCTATTACATCTTTATGGCATCAGTGCCCAGTCAGAATCATCAAGGAGAGTGCACTCCTATTAATGAAGTCCCTGACATTTTGTCAAATTATACTCAAGATATGAAAAATGAAAAATGGCTTTGTAAAATACCCAAGTACGCAAAAGGTATTACACTGAATCAACATCAAAATACCCCTAGAATCAAAAAGTTCCTGGAAATTACTGATTACTCTGCAACCTTGAGAAGTAGAGAGAGGTGCTTTTAGGTGTATCTGCAGAAATGTAAGCTCAGATGACTCTTAGTCATGGCAGCTACAGTTCAGTTTAAATTCAATGTCAAATAAGAAAAAATGTCAATTTGTTGCAATTTATTATTGTTGCTATCGTGGCTATCAACAACTTGCACTACACGTCTTATTTGCAACTGATATTGAATCCACACCCAAGTTTCAGCAATCAGAAGTCAGTTATTCTCAAATAAGTCATTGACAGTGCAGATAATGTATATCACCAACCATTTGCAGGTGGGCTGCACAACTACAAGTAACAGGACCTCTAAAATGCTGTCTTGAGATCAGGAAGGTGGTCTCAAGGCCAAGTCAACCTAGTCCAATGCACTTTCCAGCAATAAATATGCTTTGCAAGCAAGAAACAAGTAACCAAATTGTGCTTAGATAATGACAATCAGCACTTGGTTTTCACATCCTTCTCCTAAGAATCACCAAATGATAGCTACACAAACAAATATTGCTAAGTTCTAACTCATGTCAAAAATTCATTTGAGTTATTATATCTTTCAATAAGAGCATCAAGTCACTATCATTATTGCCAGAAAGGTACCCCTTTTAATTGTAAATGATATTCTGCCAAACACTACATTACACAGCATATCTTATGCCTTACAGTTGAAGATGTGACTTCCAAAAAGACCTAACAATCACAGAGACACCTAAAATAGTGACTGCTCATTACTGCCATCCCAAGGAGACATACCCTAACTCCAAAACTAGTAAGGGTGAAAGTCGCACGCACGTCCTGCACTAATCCCTCCTGAGTCAGGGGGAATTAGTGCAGGGCATGCACACAACCTTCCTAGTTTTGGAATTAGGGTATTTCTACTTGGGATGGCAGAATAGATCATATCCATAAGCCCTAACATGCAATAAGTATCTGATATGCAAATATACAAATCCCAAATCCTATTACAAATAAAAGCCAAAGCATTTTAAGGTGTAACTAGAAATGACATGTGACTCCTTTGAATCTATATCTTAATTTCACAACTTCCTTTTGTGCAACATATTAAATATTATTCAAAGTCAAGTATAAGTCATTTTTCACTACTAAGAAAAAAAATACTCAACTTCCATAGGTAACATACACCTGCTAGATTTGGTTTCTCTCTCTCCCTCCTCAATTTGTAATAACCATTTGCTACCCAGTCCCAATAAAAAATTCAATTTTTCCCAGTACCGAACAGTAGATATAAAAACTATGTCATATGACCATGAACAAAACCATATTACCACATGAACATAAAAGATGGATCTATATAGAGAAGGCCAATAGTCGGCAGTCATGCCAAACAACCATGCAATAAGGACTACAGTAGTTCATTGGTGCCTAAATAATGTGACACACAAAAAAGTGAGCACACTTCTTAGTCATGGCACCACCTCACAAAATTATTAACGACCAACCTATGAAAAAGTCTAGCAGATACACACACTCCTTTATACCACGTGTGTTTCAAAATTGAGCACACATTCATATCAGTAAAAATTTCACAGATTGCATATTGAGATAAGATTGTTAGGGTCAGGCCAGCCCTATGACACTCCTCGAATACGGTACTGTAATACCTGTGTCCCATGGTTCGCTAAGCCACCATCTTGAACAAGGTGCAACTTGGGTGGTAGGTAGCAGGTGAGTCCACCAATTGGCTCAATCTTTCTTTGCTTCCGCAGACTTACCACTTGAGTGCACCTTGAAAAAGATGGCGGATAGCGAACGCTGTAGCGCCGCCAGCATCAAATTCTGGGCCTGGCGAAGACACATGAATTAAACTACCATATCCATCCAGCTAGGGGGGAAATGACAGAGGGCTGGGTCAGGCAAATCAAAGGAAACATGGCCTCATGGCAGTGTACAGATTTGACTTTTTCCCAAGTGGTACACCTGTGCCCAAGAGAACATGCCAAATACCAGCCTTGCAGGAGAACCCAAGGCACATTTACCCTTATACAACTCCTCTCTGGGAACCAACGTGACTTACAGGCATAAGAAACATTTCCATTGACATGGATGTGACTTCCAGTATGAAACACAAAGCATATGTATCATATGCAGTGTGCCATCCCAACAATCTTTGTCACTATTTTTTCAGGCACTTGTACTTAACAAGGCAGTGATGAATGTTTAAGTCAAATGAAAGTGGACCAGCCAACCATACACAGTCATGGCTTTAATCCCGCATAATTATGTAAAGCCCCTCTCTGAGGATATAGGAGGAGGATGGAGAAGATTTCGCACTTCCTGAGGTCGCAGAGGGCTGGGAGTAGGCACGTTGGAAAGCTGACCCAGACATCAGTGTTGCGAAAAATCCTCATAATTGCAAATTTCCCAGCCGGTTTCGAACTATGGACAAAAAGCGGATTTTGCACCTGCGGGCTTGGCCAGATGGCCATTATGCTTGGAATCGAAGAATAGCCCACCCACCCCTTTCCATGCACTGACATCTGTTTCCACTTGCCACTCAACCCTCCTGTTTGAATCATACGTCACAGGGTCACTGGGACGGCCCCCGAGGATATAGGATATAGGAGGATATAGGAGGAGGCTGGAAGGATGGAAAAGATTGTACACTTCCCGACATCGCAGAGGGCTGGAAGTAGGATCGTAGGAAAGCTGCCACCTCCATTTATGTAGCGAAAAATCCTCATAATTGCAAATTTCCCAGCTGTTTTCGAGCTATGGCCAAAAAATTCGATTTTTAACTTGCCACCTTGGCCCTAGATGGCCATTACAGATGGAAGTACAACGGCTCACCCACCCCCTCCGGACAGCCCCTCGGCCCACTCACATCTGTTACCACTCTACACTCATCCCTCCCGTTTTAACGTCACAACACAGGGCGCATTTGCATATGCCTCATAGCTAGCAATGACGTCACTGGTGGATGTTCTGTAACTGGGTGCGAGCCCGCTCCGACCTGTTTTCACGTAAAAAGACTTGCTCTGTTCGCATCGAAGAGTGGGGGACGTGGGGGGAGTCGGGTGCACATGGTCCAGGCCTCGGAGAGTTAGAGGGGACATGCTCGGGACCCGTCCGCTTCCCACCAAAGGCGCTTAAATGGGACCAAGTCCCACGAGGGGTGTGTGTGGGGTGTGGGTGTGTGTGTCGAAGGCCCACCGCTGAGCGCAGCGAGTCCAGTATACAGTATATAAAGCCCCTATCTGAGGAGGAGGATAGAAAAGATCTCCCACTTCCCGAGGTCATCGAGGGCTGGGAGTAGGCTCGTTGGAAAACTAATATAAGGATGTGCAATTAGTTTTTGGCTCCGTTGCATAGTTAATGCGTATGCGCCTTTAAAGTGTAGAGGGCCAGATGGCAAAATATTAGGTAAAAACAGTGGCATAGCGTGGGGGGGGGGGGGGGGGNGGGGGGGCAGAGGTGCAGTCGGCCCTGGCGCAAAATTTTGTATCTAAAAAAATGACATTTTTGTACATACAAAATTTTGCGACCCTCAGAATTTTCGACGATTGTCATTACGATACCTTTTAATTATATCGTAATGAAAATCGAGAGCCCTCCCACTCAGACAGTTCTTACTCCAGTAAATGCGAATGGGTTATCCTATTAACTCACTTCCACTCACTAACAGTAAGTAGAAAAGTTGCAAGTGGGAATGTGCATGAAAATATGCAGTTCACATATTGGCCAACTGGGGGGCGCCCTGTCTCCCACCCTTGGATTGAAGAAGTGAAAATAATAATAATTGTTATTATAATGATAAAGTTTGAGGCAAAAAGTAAGCAAACTTAGGAAATATACAACTGTAATCTATGGAGTCAGTTGCCAAATAAAGTGATGCATTCTTGTCTGATTTTCCATGAGAGTGTGCGTGTCTAGACATGATTTAGCAGTGATAATAATAATTAATCATAAAGCAAAATTGGTCCTGATGGTTTTGAGTCAAGGAAAGAGGCGCCCCACAGTGCTAGGTTTACAATGGACCATGGTGCAAATGTTGCAGATGAAACAGGGGCTGTTAGCCTTCGGCTATAGGTTTCATGAGTGACAGGACGGTTGTAAAATAGGAGAGGTTCTCTTCTTGGAAGCTGGGACAATATTCTGGGGGATCTCGTCCATGCACCAGTTTGATTTTGAGGAAGTGTTCCTGCTTCTTTGTATAATATTCGAATTGCTTATTTTTAATGTGAATGGTGAAGGTGAAAGGTGTTCTTTTTTAGGTGAAACCAGACAGTTTAAATATTTGAAATACAGGGTGTTTCACTAGGTATTCCCCCCCCAAAGAATCGACTATATTTTTCTTACCACCCGACTTGAAATGTGATGTACGTATGGTTTAAAAGTTACCTTAGTTCAAGGGAATATAGAACTATTCGCAATAAATGCTGTACCTGACCATCAAGGACCTCCATACTCACTCGAACACAACTCGACCCGACTCTCCTTATTATCGAAGATCCTCCGCAGCATATCCTCATAAATGGTCCAGATTGCTGCACTTTTGTTGCTTTCCAAGTCTTCTAACCTCAAGGCTCACTGTTGCAAGAACAATTATTCTTCAAATATCCGCATTCGCAGCTCTTTTGGCAGGTGGAAACAGGATACCCGGTTTCTTGTGACAAAATCATTGTGACTTTTCCGGTCATTCCAGCAGCCTGTGCTTCACTTTTTCAATTATTTCTTTATCTAAAAGAAGTCATCTACCACTATATTGGTCCAAAACACTTGGTGCAGCAATCCTGACTATTAATGTCGATGTGCTGCGGAGGGCCTTCGATAGTAAGGACCGTCGCATCGTCGCGTCGAGTCGTGTTCGAGTGCGTGTGGAGGTCGTTGAAAGTCAAGTAGCATTTATTGCGAATACTGCATTCCCATGAACTTAGATAAGTTTTAAATCAAACATCATGATTGTATCCAGGTAGAGTAGAAAGAAAAATACAGTCGAGTCTTTGGGGGGACTACCTAGTGAAACACTCTGTACATCTCATTGTTAACCCCTTCGGCCCCAGATCGGCCCGAACCACACAGTTTTTGGCTTACGCGTACTCCGAAGATACGGACAAGATATTTTCCAAATAATAACAGCTATACTTACGAGATCTGGGAAAACCCTATGAATGTACCTGGAACCATTTTACTCGTCTAGAAGTCCCTAAATTAATTTCCAAAAAAGGGCTATAATAACTCGAAATTGGACTACTGCCGCCCAACTTTTAGGCTGATTTAATTATGAAATGCGTGAAAATATGCGGAATAACAACGTTGAGAACCATGCCAGACGAATTTGCTGAAATCGTCGTACTTTGCGAGAAATAAATTAATATTTATTTGCGGCTTTCTAGCACTTAGGAAAACTCCTAAATGAGTATGAGATGAATTTTCTGAAATCGTCGTACTTCATGAGAAACAAATAAAGGACCTGTTCAAGGTTATCCTGGCAAAGAAAGGCCACCCACATGGCTCAATGATTCGTGTCATTAGATGGAGAAAGAGTTCGCCCTTGCTTTGCCAACGAACGCCATCCTGAGTCCCCCCCTCGCTCCTGTCTCTCTTTTAGGGGAGAGTGAGAGAGAGGAAAGGGAGAGAGGGAGAGATACGCGATTGGGCAAACGCGTGATATCTCGATGGGGCTTGCATTTCGCATATTGGTTCCCTGAGGCGGAATTTGTCTCCTACGAATATTCTTACAACATTTTTACGGGGTAAAAACCACACGAGTTTTCGTGCCTCTAAATCAACTAATAAAACAGTTCACCACGTGACAACATGTTTTGAATCCTACCAAGGCCGCTAGGTAGCAACCCCTACCACATCAAAGATACACAGTCAGTGGCGAACACAGCGGCCTTTGGCGTAAACCTAGGTGCATAGATTATACACTACAAGATGCGCAAGATGGTTGCCGTTTAGGTAGCGGGGCTACTCAGGGTAACCTTGAACCGGTCCTTTGGGAGTTTTCCGAAGTGCCAGAAAGCCGCAAATAAGTATTAATTTATTTCTCGCAAAGCACGACGATTTAATTTAGGGACTTCTAGACGAGTAAAATGGTTCCAGACACATTCATAGGGTTTTCCCAGATCTCGTAAGTATAGCTGTTATTATTTGCAAAATATCATGCCCGTATCTTCGGAGTACGCGTAAGCCAAAAACTGTGTGGTTCGGGTCGATCTGGGGCCGAAGGGGTTAATGCAGCAGACTCGTTCACTATCTTGGATTTACGCTCATCTTTACTTTTCTTTCTTTGGGAAAATATCATTTTCCACCCGTCCGGGAATCATTCATTCCTTTACACTAGCATAAAATGAATGAGAGACCTTGTTGTTAACGTGCGGATAAACAATAGCTTATCCAAATAAAACATGTGTGCAGGGGGGGGGGGGGGGGNGGGGGGGCAATACTTGCCTTGCCCGGGCGCTGGCAACCCACGCTACGCCACAGGGTAAAAATGACAAAGTGCACGAGTATCTTACCCAGATTCTTACTCTGATGGGATTTGATCACCTATTGCACATGGACGACGCGTTTCAGACCAAGGCTGGATTGTTCAGAGGCCCTCCAGCTGGCTTTTGCTTCTTTGAAGCTGGCGGAACGAACGTGACATCACGAAACTTTACAGCGCCATATGCATTAACTATGCAACGGCACCCAAAACTAATTGTTATCTCTATATTAGCTTTACAAGTGCTATAAGTCTACCTGGCGACTGTCCGCGAGTTTCCCTTCACCCTGTCTACATTACAAATATAATTCCATTTCAATTTTCATTTTGCAACCCACATGATTGAGAGGGAATATCCTGTAAGTTAAATGACTTGGATATCATGTGTCGTTAGGGCTAGAATAACTGGGAGGATGCTCCTTCATTCATGTTTGTTGGCACATTGAAAATTACATTCAATTATTGCCTCAATGGATCAAAAATCTCCCAAGTCAACTATGTCAATTTCATCATTGATTTCACAAGGGACCTAAAGCGGGTCTGACCTTGTTTTTTCAGTCATGTATTTACTGTCAAAAGTAGGATCTCTTAATTCGAAGATTACACAAATAAGAGAGGAGCATCTGCGAAATTTTCACAAATATGGAGATGAATGGACTTTTTGTTAAATCCAGACAAGATGGATATACACAGTATGGTGGCTAAACTCACTCAATCGGTAGAGTTGGGTCCGTCCACTGGCGGGGCCACTGTTGCACCAGGGGCAATATTTCCCGTGCTTTCATGGAATAGCATAGGAAAATGATGTTCCAAAGAGATTCCTTTCAACTTCTGGGCCATTTAGACGCATTTATGTTGCAAATATGGGTTGCCCGATGCTGTGTTAGGCTCTGGCTGCCTTTTCCCACATATTTCAACCCGAGGGGCATGAGCAATAAATCGTTGCTGGAGTCACGAAATGTGTGTACGTGTTGTAATACGCGGGTTGTATCATAAGTCATTGCACAAATTTTTTAATTCAAAAATGGCAACACATACAGAGATGACCTTTGCTCAGTTGTGAAGCTCCGACTATTACAATTTGATCTGGCATATAGATGTCGCCCATATCACGGGTGGGGGTGGGGGGGAACGAAGGGGGAATGTGTGACCCCCCCCACCACACTGTCGCCCTAAGACGGCCCGAGACTGACGTGCTTGGAGCTGTTGGACGCTGCATACTGGACACTCGGAGATGGACAACACTGGAGCTTGCTTTCAAGTGTGGGACAAGTCAGAGAACTATGCTTAGGACACTGAAAGACTTAAAGGTCTCAAAAAGTTGCCATCCTCACTGGTTCCTCACCATCTCTTTGAGGTTCAAAAGAGCCACCATTTTGCCCTCACTTGGAACTCGATTGCATTGAGAGCGATGCTTTCTACAAACGGTTTGTGGTGATGGATGACACATGGCTCTGGTCATAGTGCTCTGACTTGTCCCACACTTGAATCAAGCTCCTGTGTTGTCCATCTCCGAGTGTCCAGCATTCAGCATCCAACAGCTCCCAGCGCATCAGGCTCGGGCCGTCTTAGGGCAATGGTGCGGTGGGGGGATCACGATCCCCTTTTGTTTCCCCGCCCACCCACGTGATATGGGTGACATCTATATGCCAGATCAAATTGTAATCGACGGACCTTCAAAACTCAGCAGAGGTCATCTCTGTATGTGTTACCATTTTAGAATTAAAAAATACGCGCAATGACTCATGAAACAACCCACGTATATTGAAGGCCTACTGTACATGATTCTAACAGTAGTAGAGTTTCCCAGAGTGTAAGGAGGAAAACATGTCAGACCAGGCTGAACCAGAATTTAGCAGCCACACATTGTCCGCTATGCGGCGTAAACAATCGGTTGCTGCCGGGAGAGCACAACAAAGGGCGTCTTCTTTCCCCCTATCGCCTAAACCCCA
>KZ539024.1:7494-36070 GCA_000934665.2 Catajapyx aquilonaris
CCATCTTTTACCCTCCATCCCCATCCACCCCCTTGCTTCCTTCCTTGATTGAATTGAATTGGCGCACTCAGAAGAGTGAGCAATTAGAGGAGGCGGAGAGGAAGAGCGAGCCTTCCGAGTCACAACTCAAAAAGAGACAAGATAAATGAAGCATTATTAAGGAAATCATCAGCTAGCTCAATCTTAAAAAGTACAAAGAAACTACTAGGCAGTATGTTTTTTTTTTGTTTTTTTTGAAAAAGAAAAGAAAAGTAACTGATCCTGGAATTAAAGCAAAAGGATGCCTTCCAGGATTGATTTTGTTGCGAGGCACAATAATTTTTAGTAAATTGTTCCTAATTACATTATTAGGGTGAAAAAGTGACAAGTAGATTTTAAATGTTACCTGAATAGCGAAAACCTGGGCCAATTTTGTGCATTTATAAATGGCCGCAAAAAGTGCTAGGAACCTGTCAGAATTTGTATTTTTGTGACAATGGTGGCTAATTTTTGAGTCATATATTGCTCACTTTAAACTTATATTTTTAGAAATCAGTGATTGTTGAACAACGTGACAATACCTCCAAGGTATTAAAATGTGCAGGCCTAGGGACATTTTAAATATTATTAAAATTTTTGTTTGTAAACAATATGCGATTTAAACAATGGTCATCATCAGCTATTGTCGAAAAAAAAGTCAAAATATTCTGGCAGGTTCCTAGCACTCTAATTCAAATTTTCCACTTTCAAGCCCATCAGGTTTTGACTACTCCTAGACAACATATAGGCTATTTAAAAACTAAGTTTCGCCTTTTTCATCTAATATTTTAAAAAAAACACACACACACACACACGCATGTTATAAAGTGCTATCCTTGTGAGGGTCTGGCAAAAATAAAAATTTAAAACTAACCTAACCTAACCTAACCTAACCTAACCTAACCTACAAAATACACACGAAATTTTGGTGACCTATTTTTTCACAGTAAAAAGGAGGTCTTGGTTTGATTTTCCGCCATCCTTGTGAGGACTGTGTACGTTATGAGGGCCTGAAAAAAGTCCTCGTAAGGTTTTCGGTCCTCACAAGGATAGGAAACTTGCGAAAAATATCCTCACAAGGATAGCAATGTCTGACCACACACACACACACATCTTGCAATAGAAGTTATCGTGATATAAGCCTACACCGTAAAATCAATCCTGGAACCTTCCTACTTCTGGTGGCCAGAATATACCTGTCCCAAACTATTTTTCACAGTCCTCTTTCATAGGTCATGTGAATGACCCTATGCTTTTTTATGCAGAAATCGTGCGGAACTTGTGGCAATCCCGTATACTCGCTCTATACAGTATCTAATATAATGTGGCATATAAGTGGCCTATATAGTCTACTCGGAGACTGAAGGGTTTCATGGGGCAATATCGCATGACCAGAATGGGGGAAGAAACATACAAAAGACAGCGGGAGGTAGAAGTAGGGGAAGGAGGGGGAGGGAGGTTAAAAAAAATCGGCCTGAAAGCAGCAAGGAAGTCTGGGCTGGAAGAGAGAGAGAGAGGGAGAGAGAGAGAGAGAGAGAGACTTGGGCAATTCCCATTGGACACGCAATCAATGCCCATTTTCAATTACACACAGTCGGACTTATTGATGAGGCTCAGTAAATTCTTTATCGGCAGGCATCAATAGTGGATGAAGCCAATCGGAACCTTTTCATCAAGTTGTCACGGTGTGACCGTGAATCCGACGACTTTTCCATCACAATAAAGACAACCGTAGGCCTACAGACTCCCCAGATTTTCCCCGTAAGTTTAGCCAAATTTTTCAGTGTGTTTTGCACTCTTGTCAGGTGTGTATGGGCAGAGATATAGTCGTTTTCGAAGGACGTGCGTCACTCCCAACTGCTGCAGACACGAGTCGGAAACTTCAGAGAAATGCCGGCAGGTAGCAGCACTACAAAGAGACCCTAGAAAAAGGCGGGATTATGAGTCGAGGTGTATGTGCAATGTGAGGTATACTGTACCTAGTGAGACATCACGTACCTTGCATTATTATGCACATTTTATTTTTAAATTGTTATTGTTAACTCTGGAACCGTGACGTAGGGTCTTTTACTAACTTTTAGGACCCCAAAGGAATTAAAATGCATTAAAATTACAATAATTGTAATTTTAATGCATTTTAATTCCTTTGGGGTCCTAAAAGTTAGTAAAAGACCCCTAATTCAAAATAAACATGCACTTCCTGTTATATACTTTTTCTTAAATGGCAAACAGTTCATTGTAATTATTACAATGAACTGTTTGCCATTTAAAAAAAGTATATAACAGGAAGTGCATGTTTATATTTTGTATTAGCGATCATTTTAGGCATTGTTCAAATAGTGATTGCATATAGTCAATACATTGAAAGGTATTATGTAAAAATCCGGTAAAAATTAATAAAAATTAAAATGTGGCATGGGGTCATAAAAGACCCCACGGCACAGTTAACGTAACTTTCAGGCAGGTCACGGTTCCAGGGTTGAGATGTTTTACGGATGTGTTTCTAGCAAGCTTGCGTTGATTGGTTGGTTCTTAGCATTATGGCTCCAATGGGCCTTATCCTACCGCATCAGAATGGTAATCATGACTAAGCAACAAGGGAAGTATGGAATGGTGGCAGATAAAAAATATTCATACCTTACAACACCAGAACAGAGAAGGAAAGCGAAGAAGGAAGCAGCTGTGGCCATTCTCAGGGAATCCTTCCCAAAATTATGCTGGAACTGACTGCAGGAAATACATGGAAAGCCTCAAATCAGAATAGTTGACACTCGATTCAAACCCAGGACTCTCCAAATGTCAGACTCAACACCTAACCTGTAGACTCTCTCACTTTGGTGTACCCACATTTTCACGTGAATTATATGAATAATTTTGGAAAGCACTCGTCATAATAGTCAATATCAAATCTGAGATGGATTAACACCCATCTGAACAGTGTACATTTTCCAACATGTGCACCTGTCGCATGCATGTGAGCCAGTGAACAATTCAAGAAAGAGAAAATCAGTTCCCAGTATTGTGTCTCTAATGATAGCAGTTGAGGCATATAATGTTTGTTTGTTAATGCATAAGCATGATGGAGATTGCATTTTGATTAGTCCTTCCACATTTCATGTATCACTCCCTTTCTCGCAACGGTGACTGCAATAACGCCCACTACTTCATTTATTTATCAATCTACATCCTAAATGCCTAATTCAACATCTCTGCTGGTGAGCTCATCAATATGGCATCCACTGATCACTATTTCACAACTTGGCTGGCTTTCTTCGCTGTTTGCCCCAAGTAGCCTAAACTAATGACCATTAAGTCGGACCTGACAAGTCCTTAAGACCTTTCCCCTTACCTTCTCTTCCCACCTTTCCCCTCAGGTTTAGCCAGCCCCCTTTTCCCAAACACGCCAAAGTTTCCAACCCTAAAGCATCTTGGTAACCACATCAAATAGGGCCTAAGATGGAGGGGAAAAGGGAAAACAAGAACAAACATCACAATGTCCAGAAAGTCTTACCATTAAGACCCTCGTCCCTCCCCTCTCCCCAAGAGAATTAAATCAGACAAAGGGAATGAGTAATTAGGCATCTTGCTACCAGTGCTAACATTTATTGCTTCTTTTTTTTTCTCCCCTGCCCTGAATATTAAACATACGAGGAACTTCACTTGGTAACATTATACAAATGAGTAGATACAGTTGCATAGTCACACCGATTTGGTCGATTCACTTGACAATGCTGTAAATAATATATCTGCATATTAAATCACATTAAAAGAGAGCTGCTGACCTTATTTCTCAGTCCTCTGTTCAGATGATTAGCTGAGCAAAGAGAGAAATGCAGCACCCTACATACACTGAGTTAAACGAAAGTCAGCTCAGATCCATAACAGTAAAATAACTTTTGGACTCTCACTTTGACTCTCATCTACTACTAAGCTTCACATGTAGGAGTTATGTATACTACTGAAAAAGCCCAAGATGGTTCTTCCTACAATATACATAACTTCCTCAAGTTCCTCAGTTAGAAAGAGTTAAGTGAATGTCTGAAAGTAATTCACTGATATGGATCTGAGCTTACTTTTGTTTCTTGTGGTCCACAGAGTGATCCAAAATGTATCTCTACTTGGCATCACAATCTTAGGATAAAAATGACAAACAAAAAAAGTTCCAACTGTAGTGTTCCCAAAAGGGCAGTCAAATTGCATATCAAGCACGCGGTTGTCTTCTAGCATAGCAACGATTAAGCATAACCTCTCATACCCATAACCATCAATGTTATACTTACAAGAAACAGTTAAACTACACCTTCACCTTTGTTGGAACACACTATAAAATAACATGAAAGAGAATTGAAAATTGAGCATATCACCATTAATAGGCCTATGCCAATATGTCAGCTGCCTTTACAGGACAGCTGAAGTACTCAAGAAAGTATTGGTATGCAAGCCCAGAAAATTGTTCCTTAATGTTATGAAGCTCTGTTACCTTGGTAGCATGACTAACACTCTTCAAATGGCACTATTCATTTTGTGCCTAGGTAGTGTTTAATTGTTACCAAGTCAAGATCTTTCTTCTGGTTCATAAACTGCACATAAATATTATTAAATTATCAATTAGATGAGGATAAGTTAACAGCAGCCTCACCACCTTCTACAGCACCATCATAAGTTCCCAGCTGGTACAGATATGTTCCTGAATTTAATATGTTATGGTTTATGCCTTGAAATGTAATGCTATGAAACTGATCAGACTAGTACAATGCTTTATAAATTCAGAAATACTAGGGCAAAACGATAAGTAACGCACAATTTATTTATTTTTGAGCCGAGTTTAATGTCACTAACAAATGTTTTATAGGTGACAGCAAGGGACAATCTTTGGCTATTTTTAAACATAATTATGAACAGTTTCTGTAGATGCATTGGTCCCACCATGGTACACAGTTAAAGATGCCACGTTTTGAGAACTCTGTTTTTTCCCATAAGCCCTTTTTTCAAGGGGGCAAAGAGACAAAAGTCGCTCGACGTAAGGTCAGGTCCATGGTCAGGTTTGTACACATTTGCATGAGGGTGCCCCCTAGTGCATCAAAAGAGAACGAGCCAGCAGAGATGGCGAATGCGTCAGCATTGTCCACCCTTATTGAGCAATAAGCTGTTGTGCTTTTTTCTGAGCAAAAGGCAAAACTCCCACCCAAATTCACACGGCCATGACAGAAATGTACTATGGGAACTCCTGCCTGGACAGTAGCAACATATCACGATGGTGTAAGTTGTTTTCTGAGGGTCGAGAAGACATCTCTGTAATTGCCCCCTTGAAAAAAAAGGCCTTGTGGCAAAAAACGGAGGTCTATGAACGTGGAATCTTTAACCTTGTGCCATGGTGGGACCAATGCATCAACAGAAACGATTCATATGTTGAAAAATATCCAAAGACTGCCTTGCTGTCACTTATAAAACATTTGTTATAGACATTAACTTAGCTTGAAAAAAATTATTGTGCGTTACTTATCGATTTGCCCTTGTATATCAGCACTAACAATGTAATATAACTGCCAAGCTGATGGAGAATGTTCATGATGAAATTCTCCAATGAGTTCACTGGAAAACTGACGTCTCTGCACCAACATGAATGTACAGTACTGGATAACAAGGCTTGTGGGATACTCTCTGCTATCATGTATTCATGCTGGAGCAGGAACTTCAGATGTATTCCAGCGAACTTACTGAAGCCTTCCGACGTGAATCGTATCAGTTTGGCCACAAGACTACCACTGAATCTTTGAAATATGTGAGACAAGTGACTAAGTCCATTCATGGTCCTCAAATTGTACCATTTGGATATATCAGTGAAGTAAAATATAATTTATGGGGCAAAACAGCCAGAACTGGCTCTAGTACAATTTGAATTTTTTTGACTTATAAACAATGGTGTAGGCTTCAAATTAGAGAATCTCACACTCGATTGTCGGGGCATATTTGTAAAATTTATTTGGCCCCAAATGGAGGTGCATTTTGGCTTCAGCCTGTATATTGACTACAATGTCCATTCAAAAAATATATATATCAAATATGGCACTATATGTTGTGGTAACTCATGCATGGCAAGCTGAGCAATGACTGCTAAGAAATGCATCTTGAAAAAAAATGTTACCCGAACACCATTACTATTGCTCTGTGTTAAACTATGCTAATAATTCTCAACAGTGCTCATAAAGGCTAGCACAATAAAATATATCAGGAAAAAAACAACCATCATGTATTCTGAATATATCACGTATCACAAAAATGTAAAATTGCAGGCCATATAAAATTTTTCTCGTCATAATGCTATTATGCTTATAATTATGGCCAATTGTAGCTACAGCAGAACTTTTCAAACTATCGTCCAAAGAATAAGTACTGGACTGAATGTTGGTCTGTAACTATTTAACATTAATAAAACTGGAGGTTTTAATTTCATTAGTCTCCTGCAATTCCTTTTTTGTTGGAATTAATAAAGAATGAACAGAACAAAAGGTGCGTGACTATGGTGATGTAATACTGACTCTGTGGATATCTGTGTCTCTGTGTTTGTAATTATGAGTAACACATGTTGTTTTGGTTCATTCCAGAACTAGTGGCAATATCGGGAAAAGTCCAGTGGGGTACTCGCCAACCAACATGGCTGCTACCCAGCGAAGAAACTCTTCCTCGTTTTCGCAGCAGCAGCAATGACCAAAGTAAGGGCTGTCCTTGCACCTACAAATATGGAATGTTACAAATGCACAATGGGTTCAGTTCAATTAATGTAAAACCTTATTGAAAGTCAACTTTGAATCATATAACAAGTCTCAATCAGAATGTTTAGGATTCATAAATGCAAATACATGCAAAGAACCAAATCGTCGCTGTGGAGTCAAAACCACGTAACTCGAATAATACTAATTTTTCAGGAGAGCAAAAAACCTCAAAAAAATTACACTTGCATTGAGATTTAATTGCTTCACCTGGCTATATCTTCGCTCCTATTGGGCAAAAAATTACGCCGTTTTGATGGCAGATGCAGCGCAAAATCCCCGATTTTCAGGATCAAAAACCCGAAATCGGCCGAAAAGCGAGTTACGCGGTTTTGACTCCACAGCGACGAAATATGATGAGCTTCAGTTACACATGCTATATGTCTAAGGAAAATAAACTTGAGCATGGCAATTACCAATACCTAAGCAAACAGGTGGTGCAAAAGAATTATTGAGTGCAAAAAAATGGGGGGTATTAACTGACTGCTTGAGCAATACTAAACAAATGCATAGTACATTACAGTATTTGGTGAGAGAAATCAATTTATTTTTAGAGAAGGATGGTCGGATAATCTGAGGTAGAATAATCGGGGTTCTACTGTACAACCAAAAAATTAAAAGTAAATATGAGTTAAAATGCACGTCTGACCTCTTGATTTTTCCATTCTTGTCGATGAAGGTAAAAGCCCACTTAGCAGCCTTTCGCTTAGGGTCAGAACCCACATACCATACTATATCTTCCACATTCCATGAGGCCAATTGAGTCCTAGACTGAAATTTATATTTAATAAAAATCATTATGAAAATGAATTTAAGTCACCTGCTTAGAAGACCACTCTTGTGGCCTGCGTTTTGTTTCAGTAGTATTTAACTGACGTAAATGCAACAGAATACCTTGGAATCCTTGTAAAGAACCATCTTGGCTCGGCTGAACTCCATGACACACTTTCTGAAGGTTCTTGATTTTGGATCAGCATACTTGAGTTCACTGAAGACAGAAAGAGGTGGCTTTGCCCACGGCAACACTTTCTTGTAGAGCACATTGTGTTTGAGGAGGAGGTGGTTATCCTTGCACTCCCCTTCATCCCATCCACTCCATCTCAAAGCCGTTTCCAGCACTGACTCTGTATAGTGCAGAGGTCTTTCTAGGTGACCACCACACACCACCTCATACAGGGCGACATTCTCACACTCTTCACGGATTGAACCACGGTGCAAGAGCTCTGCACTCACACTTCGGGATGTTGTGTTTGGTGCCACCTGCAAATTTTTATGAAAGTTACTACGTTAACAACTGAATACAGTAGTGAAAGATTCTTTGTCCAATGAATACTGTTTCACCCATTAATGCATGATTTCCTGAGCAGCTGTATTACACTGGGTAACGCAAAAAGTGTTCGTTTATTTTTAAATGTTTCTTACGCAATTCAGATGTGTCGATTCCACTGGTGGTCTTAGGTGTTTTTATCATCAAAACATTAGTTATTTTACTTTGTGTTTTTATTCATGACTGGTTCCATTTCAGATTAGGCAACGAGTGTCAAGTCATCGATTTTTTTTTATACATTTATTGGGGGGNGGGGGGAAAGAGAAAGAGACATACAGGGTGTTCCAAGGATCAGGGTTGTTTTAAGTTATTACTAATATCACCAAAAATAGTCATATTTGTGTAGCTTGATGTGTATCAATATTATTCAGGAGAAATCCAGTTTCAAGATAATCAAAGGCAAAGATTTGACCTTGCACTTGTTTCATGCTAGTGAAGACAGAAAATCCTGGCTTGCTGGATCTTTATGAATATTTAGGAATAAATGGACTTCACTAGGTGAAATGTCTAAACCTCCCCCACCACAATATCCAATTCAGTGAGAAGTTGGGGAAACTCACAGTAACACTAAGTGCATTGCCATCCTTGGAGAAAAGATGAACCCAGAGCTTCATGTCTCCTGAATGCTTCCTGCCTGTGTGCCCTGTGTGTAGCTGATCCAGTGCTTCCTGAATCCTCTTCTCTTTTTCCAGTTCCTCGCTGTCCACCTTGAACAACCATGGGTACAGCAGGATGAGGTCCTTCACCACATCTATCTCACCACTTGTGTGGTCGAAGCTTGGTTGCACCACACGTGTTGCCTGTGACACAACAAAGTAATAAGTTGATGCAAGCAATTTTTGAGAACACAGCTTCATTTCCTATTCAGCAAGTATGTACAGTCGCAGTGTAAAGATGTAGGCAGTCGACCAGAGGAAGAGCTATGGTCTACTGTCCACATCTTCATGCTTGTGACTGCACATCAGGAAACCAAGGGCAGTCCACTTACCTACATCACCTTGAAAGCAGGCAAGAAAATGAAAAATTGTTACTTTCAGAAAGGGAACTGCACATACATCGACTAGTCTAAGCCATCCCCCTGACACTTCTATCCCAGGCAAATAGAAAAAGCTGTGTCATTATCTCTTCCCGCATTGGCGCTAGTAGAATATCTGCAATGGAATCACGTGTGGAACTTGCTGCGCCATAACAACAGCGACCCTGACATGCATAGTTGTGTCGTCAGGGTCACTGTTGTTATGGCTCAGCGAGTTCCACAGCGAGATTCCATTGCAGATATACTAGCGCCAATGCAGGAAGGGATAACGGCACGCAAGATGGCGGCGAGTGTCCTGACCTATTCTTCTAAGACCATGGCCTAAGCTAAGAATATCATGGTAGGCCTGGACCACAGGTTGTGTGAGGTTCTCATTAATGAAGATGCAAGAAAAGAGATAATGCACCTGCATTGTGTGTTCCTGAGCATGATAAAATGGCCTTATGTGTATGAAAAGGATGAACATTTCTTTTTACCTTAGTCAACATAAAGAATTAAGAAAACATTGCATTTTCAAAGGCAAGAAAAGTGACAGCTGCAATGTAAAGGAGATTGGTATCACATTCGTGAGAACATACTTCAATCTGGTCATGGCATAACCAAAGAGTATCTTTTCCATTCTTACAACATTTCACCCTGTACATTTTGCATACGTGGTTCTCTCCTATTGTTACATGAAGTAAAGGCTGCTTCACAAATGCGGCAGATGGCTGAGCAGGCGGAAAGAGTGCGATTGGGGAGCGGAATGTGAGCGGTGGGAATTCACATATTCGGCGGTGGCGCTGCGGGCAGAAACTCTAGCAGTGGGTACCGCTCGAGTCCATCTGGTTGGACTCGCGCAGACGGATAGCATGCGGTTGGAGGAGGCAAGATGGCGGCGTTGCCACCCGCTCAGCCATCCACCCCATTTGTGAAGCAGCCTTGAAAAATAATATTATTTTCTATTGCAGCGCAACTTAGGTTATGGAACTCAGGCAGCTGCACTACGCAGAAAAATAGTTTGACTTTAATATCGCAAAATGTTAAAATATTGTTTTCATAGGTGTAACACAACAACCAACATACCTCTACGCTCATGAGGGTAGGTCCCCAAATGGGCGCCAGGTTGAATGCTGGCATGAGGTTCCGATCACACCTCCCATGAATGGAGTATAAATGACCAGCGAGCAAACGCACACACTTGTAGTTGATCTGCGGCAATCTGGCCAGCAGTGATGAATAGTCTCGCAAGCTCTCCTCCTGCCCCTGGTGTGAATTGGCCACCCTGAGCCACTCAGAGTGCAGATCAGATGTTAGGAGAGGATCAGGAAGAGTACGGAAGAAACGTTTCAGGGCAGAGGCCACATCATGGGGTGTGTACTCCTCTGGGCTCAACTGAACTGACCAAGCATCCTCCTGGAAGCGCTGGAGGACCCGACTCACATGTGTATTCTTCCCACTTTGGCGATATATACCTTCCACATGGCTTCCTGAAGAGATGAACAGCATTAATGCATAATAGCTATTACAATTGGTACATCACAGAAACTATCATACAGGAAGAGTTTGAGTCCTTCCATGACTGCTCATGAAACAGTGCTGCATAGCAACCAAACTATTGCTCCACTCAATAGTGGCAAGTGGCATGCAGTAGATCTACGAGTTCAATCTCTACCCCCTCCACACCAAGCAAGACAACTCAGAGTGGGTCATCACATACCATGAGTGGACACAAACTTGAGACACTTGTCAACAACAACAGGTATATCATCAGCAGTAAGCTGCAGCTGGTCCAGTGCAAGTCCATTATTGAGTGCAGCTGCCCTCACACTTTTCAGCCAGTCCTCCACCTCGCTGTCAGCTGGTGATTGGAGATACAAAGTGCGCCCGCAGACATCCACAACTAATACCTGCTCCGACTGGTCAGTGAGAGATGCAGGAGCACGATACCCTGTGCCCTTAGGCTGGAGTGAGACCTACAAAATAAATTCTTGTGACTTGGAGAAGTCCAGGCATATCTAATTGTTAGGTACCTGTCTAGCTTTACGCAGATCAAACAATTCTGGTGCCTTGCAACCCTGTGGGCAGTAATGGAACTGGCGACTTCGAAGGAGGAGCCATCCAGGTGTCCAAGTACCAGAAACACCCTCCTGTAAACAAGATTTGTGATCTAGGTGAAGGTGTATCACAAAGAGTCATCAATGATACATTAAAATGTGACAGCAACAAAATGTGCAATCTGAATGGTGAGATATGTGAAGTAACCTGCCCTCAACAACTCTGTTTCTGGAACAGTGGTTTACACCACCCTGTAGTTTAACCTGCATTTTGAACTCGGAGGGAAATTTTCAAGCCTCAACATACAAGTTGGAGTTTAAAATGGGTTCGTATAGACTCTGGATGGTTGGGGGTTAGACAAGAATAAATCAAGAGGAGGCAGTCCAAATGTGGGAGATCACCTTGAATCCGAAGGATGAAGATGAATATTTTATATAATTTACAAAATAATGATTAATTGTTAAAAGTATACTTCACCTTAATATAAGCCCAACCAGCCTTGTCATACTCAGACAGGAGTATATTGGAGAAAGACTGTGTCAGGGCTTCCATGATGACCTGCATCCACTTGCGCCTGTCCTGCTCAGTCCGGCCCCCAAATAGATGTGAGCCAGACTTGTTGCTGCTCCCCTGCGTAAGGGTGTGCACCTCAAAGCAATGCAGATCGTGGAGTTCAGGACTGCAAATTATTAAGTAGAGAGGTTACAACAATTACATTTTAAGGTAGTAAACTGGTCATATAGGGACAGTCTCACAAGATCACTCTAAATGTCCAATCAAATTTCAACCACTTGCAGGAAGTGTAACATCATTGCCCAAGTGTGCAAGTACACCATCTCTGGATAAGCCACAAAATCTCAGCAGATGAGCTCAAAGAAACATCTAGAGCAGTGCTTCCCAATCTTTTTCGTTGGCGACCCCAAAAAAATCATCTCGTAAAATTCGCGAGCCCCAGCTTCTAATTCAACACTACCCCCTTCAGTGGTAGTCAATGACAATAATCGCTAAATTAACACATGCACAGATGCGTTACGTTATCCAACCATGGAGTTTGTACGAGGTGTAAAATTCATACATAACAGTATACTTGTGCAAATATATGATTATCCTTTGCAGGCATATTTTTCCAGAGAGATATAATGATTTTGTAGAAAATTATTATTTGTTACCCTCCCCCACGACCCCAAATATTATGTTCGCGACCCCAAATGGGGTTGCGACCCACAGTTTCAGAAGCACTGATCTAGAGGAATGAAAATCAGTAAACCTCAATTGAGACATTACTACTCTGAGAGGGTCTAAATATATTAAGATTTCCAAAAAAATCATTACTATCCACTTATTAAATAATTATCCATAAAATCTAGAGATCAAAGTAAGAAATCCAAACATGCAAATAATTTGTCTGAATAAGTCATCTGAAAAGTCCACACAATATCCACTTATGTCCCGTCGACTTCATTCATTCATACAACTTCAGCCTCATGTCTCACTGTCAGACTAATATGCAGTCATAACACTTGGTCTATGTCTATGTTCATGATAACTGTCATCATAAAGATACACCTGCACGCACCTGACCCTTGGCTCTCTAAATGCACCCACCCCTATCACCCTCTCCAACTGCACTTCCTCCAGCAAGGCAAGCTTTGGCTTCTCTTGAAACACAGAGAGGCGCCCCTCATGCAGCACACACCATCTTGTTGCAAAGTCCTTCCTGTTTGCCATGGCCTTATAGAGAGAAGCACTATGCTGCACTTCACGCCTAGCAGTTGGAACATACTTGCTGCCACCTTGTGATGGTTCAGAAGCCTCTGCAGTGCTTAAGTTCAGACTCTCACGTCGATATGACAGTCGCAAACGAGACAGCTTCTTCAGCAGTCCAGGTTTTGGTTCGGTCCCATACATTGCATTTGTTTCTTCAGTGTATGTAGCCTCAGTCACAATGGGACTGCTTGTTGGAGTGGTTGATGAATTAGTTGTCACGCTGGGTGCTGATGACTGACCAATCTGTCAAGGAAAAATAAGAAATGTGTTTAAAATCTCTATATATGTCAAGGCATGTATGATCCAAAGAATTTCCACTATTCTGTCCATGGTCTTAGAATAGTAAGGTGACTAAGGTCTGGTCATTCCCATCTTTCTTATCGCCTTTGGGAGCTGACGGGGTGGTTGGCGGCAGGGGGCCGCGAGAGTGCATTTTCTTCAGGTGCAAGACCTGTGGAGACCCTACCGGACTCCTCTGAACGTCGCCACAGGTCTTGCCCCTGAAGAAAAGCATTCTCGCGGCCACCTGCAAACCGCCCCGTCAGCCCCTGAAGGCGATAAGAGGGGAGTGACCAAACCTTACTATTCTAAGACCATGATTCCATCTGTCAATATGGCAATTTCCCTAATCTCTCGGAACGCAAGTGAATGTGGAAGCAAATTTTTACCTGCTCACCCTTTAATATTTTCCAACACTGCTTTGTACGGAGATGTCTGGCACATTCACAAAATACTATTTTTATCACTGATAAGTTCATTTAATCTCAAAAAAATATAAGAAGTGAGATTAGAAATGAATTTAAAACTAAAAATTCTTTTTTCAAACTAGGAAGGGCTCAAGGCATCTTAAAATTATACTGCCCGAGTTTCAGGTTTTGCTATTAGGAATGTACAAAAGGTGGAAGTTCCCCAATGGAAATACTTGGGGGATTAAGGCTGATGTTTACATGAAATATGATACCCATTAACGAGGATGCTTGCGAGTGCAAACAGTCATTTTCAGAAATCCTGAAAGCATTATTGCTAGACTATTAAATGAAGTTACAGACCGCTCTCTCTCTCTCTCTCTCTGTCATATTCATAAATAATGGAATCATATCACAACGAACCAAGTGTTAAAGTGTAAATACAATGCAAATAATGTCTGCATATCCCGCAGCATAATGTTACATCTAGTATACAGCGTGATCCAAGTATTGAGGTCCTTTTAGTTGTGAATTTAGCCCAAAGCAGTTACTTTTGTGTAGCACTTTTCACCCTCATCGATGTGTCTCATATACAGTATTATTCCCATTATATCACAAGCTGATATTTTTGACCACACTTGGAAATAATTGGGCATCTCAATCAGGGCGCAAAATGCTGCACACACACAAAAAAAAAAAAAAACAGGCGAAAATTGTGATAACTAAAAGGACCAGAGCTTTTGGAACACTGTATATGTATAAATGAATTAAAATCCCTAACGCAGTTTCTAAATCGTCGGTGATCGTGCAAAACCTCGTATGTTCCATTGGTTTTTGCAGGAGATACGAGGTTTTGCATGATCACCGACGAAATGTAATCTTTATCAGTTGGTTCTGTAGTCCACTTTATAACAACCTCTTTATGCCCCCAAATTCTCAGCAGCAGCAATCAAATTATTCCAAATGAGAACTATCATACATCCTATCTAGAAAATAATGCAAAGTTATCATCATTTGTAGGTGCAAAAATTGCACATCCATAGTGAAGAAATTACTGAATGCACAAGTAAAGGAGTTGACGCACTGAACCAAACCTACATTTGGTTGGTCAGCTGTGGAGTTGGATGCACTTGTTGTCACACGAGTTGTCACATGAGTTGTTGTGGCACTGCTTGGTGGGATGACACTGTACTTGGCAGTAGTTGTACTAAACCGCTGGTTACGCAGCAGAAAGTGCGGTTCAGACATGCTGTGAGATTTACTGTCAGCCTCTGTGAACAATGGGTCAAACTCCATTATTACAGAAAAAGTTGCATTTGGACGCCCAAAGTTCCGTCGCTTTGGAACTTCTGGAAAGTCTGGTGGCGGTGGCTGCTCTGGCACAGGCTTCCCATTTTCAATAGTGACTGGATCGTAATAATGTAGCACTTTAGTATAGTCACGCACAGGTGCATCTACAATACTGACTCTGTCACGGAGGCTTGCAGTGCGTTCCGGAACCTGTGGGCTGATTTCTGGAGGTACCCCATTTTGGGGCACCACAATTCCATCTTTAATCTGCACATTTTCATATGATTGTGCCTCATCTGAAATTATTGGTGGCGGTGGCGGTGGACTATAAGGTGGAGGTTCAGTGCCGCAGACACTCCCATACCAGCTAGTTGCACTGTCTGAGTATCGGCGTTCAACAGGTGAGTCATACACATTATCCTCTTCCAATGGTGATTGAAATGAAATGCTAGAAAATACATCAGACTCATCATCAGACTGAGCACCTATGCTCCGTTCAAAGTTCTCATCGAAAGGGTCACCAACACTTCGGAATATACTGTCTGCATCCCATGAGCCACCATCATTGACTGAGTTTCCAGACCCATCATCAGAAGAGCTGTTGTTGCGGAGACGGCCAGAGCTAATGTCCTTTATGCCAGAGAGTATCTTACGGGGTAACGGGACTGGTGTTTTCTTCTTCCTTGCGGCTGCTTCTGGCTTTGTTGTTGCCATTGCTGGTGGCTACCTGGTCATCGCTTCCTATCTGTGGTGAAAAGAAAGTCATACTTCAATTATGATGTACAGAGACTATTTTGCCTGCATGTTCCTTATTTGTTTCTACAGTAATCTTCACACTCTTCTACATAAGCAATTCACTCTCTACATGACAAAAAACTTCCTTGTGAATTCACTGAATTACTGTTGTTAAATGTACACACAAGTGAATTAAATGGATTTTCTTCAGTCATGATTTTGAGATGATGCCGGCCGGGCATGGCTTGCCTGCCGGCTCACCATACCATATTGCATTTTGCTCGGTTAGCATCAGGTTTATGTCTTATTTTCTTATTCATTAAGCAAGGTGACTAAGCCAAATATATCATTCCATCTTTGCTGCTTGGGCATTCCAAGTGATACACCTGTACATTTCAATTACTCATTCAAGTTCATGTAGGCCCATGCGGGGGAGGCGGAGTGGTGCTGCAGTAACGTATGCGCCCACGGATGTTAGGTCCCGGGTTCCATCCCAGCCCAGGGACACCCCCTTCATCTCGTGCAGAGTTCAGGGTCACCTCTGGCTTCGTCTCGGGTGGTATTTCCAATAGACTAAACCACCCGGGGGAGTTCACTAAAAATGGCCACATTAAGACATTGCACTGCACCTTGCACATCCCCTCCTTCATCCTGCCTGTGGGCCCGGGCGCTAGGTATAAAAGGCTCCAATGTACACGATATAATAAAAATAAAGGTCCCTGCTATATACCTCTGATGAGGTCAGCACTACCCCGGGATTATTATTATTATTATTATTATTATTATTATTATTATTATTATTATTATTATTATCATTATTATTATTATTATTATTATTATTATCATTATTATTATTATTATGTAGGCCCATGCAACATGGATACCAAACTGCAGGCATCTTACAATTCAAGGTAATACCTCCATGAATTGTGATTTAAAAATAGGAATCGTATAACTTCCAAAAGGAATGAATAGTAGCAGTAGTATCTTTCATGGCATAAAAAATATCTGCAAAAATGTTCATTAACACTTCATAATAAATGTTGAAGAGATTAATACGACCATGGCATAAATGCACTCCAAGGCTAAAACAGTTGACATTCTAAGTTGGTGCATAAACAGGAAATTTGTATGAAGTATGCATTTGAAAACATTGCTTCGACAATTATTTTCAAGCTGGATGTAGGATTCACAATTAATTGTTAATGTCATGTATGTACCATTATACACTTCTACTGTTGACAGCACAGGAAGTAGCTAACACTCACTTTGCACTGATGCATGACACTTGTAAAAGGAACCGCAGTAATTTCTTATCTAGTTACAATAATAAAATTATTACCTCACAATTAGTGACCAGGCAGAAAAGTGTATAAGCGTCCTAGCAGGCAAAAAGATGGACACTCACTATGGGCAGGAACTCTTTAACACATTCACTATAAAACTGGTGATGTTTCAATCCAAAGCAAATGTGAAAGTCATAAAATTGATTTATTCTACTGTACAATAGCATTGGAGTGTCACCAGTTTTATAGCGACACTGTTGCGACTAACCGAGGCCGTGTCCATCTTGTTCATTGTGACTCGACACTGTCAATGGTATTCTAAATCTACATCTAACCTGATAAAAACCAAATTGTAGAGGAAACAATGAAATTACACAGAATGGCACAAAAGTATGAAATATTTCTTCTGTGAAACTTTGAAATACAGGCTTGCTACATCAAAAACCCTGACAATACCATTGTTCATGAAAATATGCAGTTTTGCAAGTACTGTTAAGTCTCAAATCTTGGACAGCCAACCTTTACCCCAAGCTTTCCAAAGAATTAGTTCTCACTGGCTCAGTTAAATATTTGTTAAGTGTGCGACCACACTGTTTCACGCATGCATGGAATTCCTAGATTTTGCATCGCTAACAATATTCTTTATCATGCAGCTTATCCTGCTAACTTGACAATAACCCATGGCGGTATCCTTGACTCGCACAGCAGTAAGTTACTTGACCATAATTCTTGCGACAAAACATTTCCACAACTTACTCCCTACGTACCCATCAACATAAACCAGTCACTGACAGCAACAGCCTCAAACCCAAATGCCCACAGCTCCCGCACACTCCCCATCCAAGCTGATCCAACACACAAAAACAAAGGGCTCAGTGTACGTATATAGCGCCACTTGAGAGAGGAGTCAATAGCCACGGGCCGGATAATGTAGGGCACTGGCAGCATTTGAGTGCCTTGCCTACTGCTGGGGATGACTCAACTTCCCCTCCCCATCCCTCCCTCCTCCTACATAAATGTGCATATACGCCAGATGTACTCTGTCTATTGTTTGGGACACACAGAAAGAGGGGGTGGCACTTGGGGGGGCTAGTCTCGTGACCAGGGTATGCTGCCCAGCTGGGGCGACACTCAATTAACGTAATAAATATGACAAAATTCTGCATAATTACCACGGTCCATCACTATGTCCTGGTATTGCTACAGAGCAGGTTGACGGTCATGAGTGGTCATGACGGTCGCAATAACTATCGCATAGCAGCTATCCAACTAGCAGGCTACGCTGACACACCCGGTACCTATTGCATAAGTTTAAGCAGTGGTCATTCATTCTGCCGGTACTGTACTGTACAGTACCATGCCCACAGTACACTGACCCTCACCCGGACTGTCAACCTGTCAGCCCCTACATGTCAACCTGTAGCTGCTACTCAAAGCTGCTTATTAGAGTCAATCGGAGCTAACCGCGCCCATTCATGTACTTTCTAAACGCGCCGGTTACTAAACGGCCAACCGGGTGACTCATATGGGCACGCACTTCAAATAGTCGGTCCCCATCACTTTCAATTAGGAGCACGATTAGGAGTAATAAAGCCAGTCCTTTTTCAGCGCCCGAAATGTAATGAACCAACGGACAACAAAAAACGGGCGTATAAATATTTGGCCAAAAATGCGCGGAAAGCCAGTGGTCTTGAGGAAGCCAGCATATTTTTATTATCTCCTTTACGATTAGATAGGAATGCTGTATGCTGATACTAACCTAGTTACAAACCCGCCTTTTTTGTGTGATCTATTCTTTCCATTCTTTTCCTGGTGGTGGATGGTAGCAAGAATATTGCTTGCGTGCGATATATTTTTCCACCCTATGCAGCATTAACAAAGGGACAGGATGTATCCGCTTTTGTCATCACCACACAGCGATGTGAAGCGAAAGTGCGATCTTGGCTAGGTTGCCACATTATCTTATTGTCCGACCGCCTCTTTTATGTAGCCAATTAAAGAGCGGGGCAAAAAACTACTATGCGTTTAATCGTTTCCTTTAGAGTGTGAAACAATTGGTGATTACTTTGCGTAATTATTGTGATAACCTATCGGATTACAGTGTGCATTCTTATGCGGTCGATGATTATGGATGGCTCCAGTTTAACATGCAAGATAATCCGGATTTTAACGGGATACAAATATTTGGGGGCATGGTAAATATTATTTTAACTGATAGACAGGCGCAATGAAAAACTGTCGTTTTGCTTGTCATACCATGTCAACAAATGTCAGCTCACATCCGCATTGGTAAAAATTTAGTGAAGGCTCATTTCCACCTTGGTCCCTGTCTCACTTTCAAGTATGGGCGTGAGTTATTGCCGATAAGACCATTAAATGAACTTTCCAACACATGATCTGTATGATTCCACGCCACACTCGCAGATGAGTTCACGCGGGGGTGAAAGTCCGCGTCCCTCGATACAGATGTGAGCTCAATTATGTTACACCCAGTGAATTATTTTGCACGTTAATAATGTTTTATTGATACATAGCTAATAGTGTTAATGTTAATAATGAAGACCACTTTGTGCATCTCGTTAGTCACTGGTATACTATTATTACAAGTCGAGGGCGACACGATGGCCGAGTGGTTAGTGCCGCAGCCTTCCACCTCCAAGGTCCCGAGTTCGATCCTCGGGTCGGACGGAGGATACTTATGTGGATAGAGTTTCGATGGGTTCTCTCCGTGTTCGCGTGGGTTTTCTCAGGGTTCTCCCATTTCCTCCCACTATCAAAATTCATCACATTACAGGCAAATGATTAAAGTTGGGTATTCAAAAGATGATCCCCTAAGAGGCCCAAGGGGCCTATCACGGGGTATCCATTATTATTATTATTATTATTATTATTATTATTATTATTATTATTATTATTATTATTATTATTATTATTATTATTATTACAAGTGGTATACGTGAAACTAACCTCTCTACTAAGACAGACTACACTATATAGCCTATATGGACCCAGAGTCATTAGGCCAGCAACTAGAGTAGTTTCGTATATCTACACGTTTCGTTATATCTATACACGACCAATCCAAATGCGGTGTATTTCGAATGTAGAAATACACTGTCTTCACCACTCCTTTCCATTCAGGATCATTCCAAGTTTAGTTTGTTGTTGTATCATAATTTTAACAATACTCTTTTACACCGTTCAAATAGTAGGCAGGCATATAGCATACGCGAAAGCCTATTTGTGGACTGATATTCCTTTAATAGCCTGTGGTGTATTCACTGTATTGTGTCTCTCCCATCTCAACGCCACTATACAATGATTTCCTGCTTGGGTGGAATATGGAAATGAGGTCGGAGGAACGACCTTGACTTGAATACCCTTGACAATTTCCAACATACTCTATCCTGTGTAGCCCGCAACCAAACATGACAGTTCTTCGCGGCATATGTACTGCATATGATCTCAAAGCAAAGGCCTGCTATTGCAGAGATCAGTGCATATAGACCAGTTTATCAGGAAATAAAATATTATGCTCATCTGATGTGAACCTCTGGCACGTTGTAAACCTGTAATCAAGCTTCAGTGCTATGTGTGTATAGAATTATAGTCACACAATAATTACAACATGATTATTTTTCCAAGTTCTCTTGCAATTTGACAGAATCATACTCTAAAGGTGAGCCATCATTTGGTGGTAATTACGCGTATCTTAGTTGTCATCGACACTTGCCATGATGGGTGGCATAGTTGCACAATAATTCATGTTCACAGTCATTCAAGCTTATTATAATTATGTCGGTCGTGTGATATGAATTTACTATGTAACCAGTTGTAAATATAGGCCCAATAATCTCCTGTGTTTCAGTTGCTGAGTGTTATAGTCCCGCAATTATACCCATGATTTTTCCTAGCTTCCTTTAATAAGAGATCATAATAATTATCTGATAGTTAATCATCCAGACAACATTTGCTTGTAATTATCAAGTGAGAGTCATCAGTGTTGTCATCGATGTCTTCACGTAATGGTCGCACTAATATAATATTATTTCCTAGTAGGCTATGCCAGTCAAGAAACTCCACAATATAACCTGGACATTATTTAGAAAATAAAAATGATAACTGGAACAATATAAATAAGGCAAAAAGCATGCCATTGTGTGTGCCCCTAAAAAGTTTATAGTGGATGAACCATTAAAATAATGAAACTTTCAGGATTAGAGAAGCTCCACTTCAGCTGATGCTAACCCTCGAAAATATCTGCTCTAGTGTCAGTGATATTACTTTGGGGTTGTAAACTAATGAATGACTATCATCTGGTCACACTTGATAAGTGCAATGACAATTTGTTCAAAATGTTTTCTCCCAGCAGAAAGTAACCCCACTGTTTCATCCACGTAACAGCAACAACTATTCCATAATAATTATGTGTTGAACGAACTGTATGACTTGAACTTAATAACCCTTGATGGTCAATCTCATGGTTGGCGGCTTCTTGGAAAGATATATCTTCTATACCATCAGTCATGCATACCACTTAGGACACGCATAACACACCATTATGCAATGCAATTAATATTAATATTAGAATATATTATCATCAACATTAATATTGTGGATTGCGATTGGAACCCTGTCTGTCGGATTGTGTTGCTCAACATCCATGATTTCCTCTTTCACTGGTCGAGAGAACAAACCTGTTGAGATCTTACCTGTATATTTATACAGGCCTATTCCATCTATTTACTGATGTAATAATTAGCCTTTAATATGTTGCTAGTGAAACAAATATACTGCACTGCAATGTTTGAATGTAACGTATGACACAGGAAACTTTTCGCAGCTCGGAGACGAAAGGGATCTCTCTGAATAGTCCAGGCAATTTAGAGTTTGACCTGGGCAAAATTGCTTCATAAGGTTTCTGAACGGTTTCCAGTTCAGAATTTATTGCTGAATAACATATCCAAAATCCGCCTAAATCGGTCCACGGGAACACCCCCAAAAATTGACAAAATGGCCCCCAAGCCACATTTAAGTAAATAATTTTTTTACTCCGAAACCAAGGCTTGAGGGACATTTTGTGTTCAGTTCGAATAAGTGTAGAATGGTGCGAGAATTATTTTGGAACCATGTCGGGCCATGTAGGGGTCATCTAACCAAAAACGGACTCGTAAAAAAACCGCCAAGTCCTGAGTCACTCCGCCTAAAAAAGTTGTGAGATCATGGGTGGACACCAAGCCTCTTTGTGAGACTATAGATTAAGTCAAGTTACTTGGCTCACGATTGGAGACTATAGACTTACAACTCGTAGACTTGGCGCATGGTTCGAGACTATAGACTAAGGTGAACGACTTGGCTCACGGGGAATTATACCGGTACAAGGTGTTTCACAACTCGTGTCCAAAACTTTGAGGTTGAACTCGTGTGCACCAGTGGATCACTTTATACATAGAGGTGAAGCGATTCACTGGTGTTCAGGGGTTTACCCTAGAAGGTTTGGGCGCGAGTTGAGAAACACCCTGTATGGTTTGAAGGGGAATTTGTTACTCCACGAGTACGGTAATTAAGGAATTGCGGCCTGGACATTACAGCTGTAAATGGAAGGCGTGTAACACTCTTGGGTTGATCAGAAACTACTAAATTTTACCATTAAGCCGCCTATTGCTCTTCATGCCCGGTGAACCAAGTGGCTCAACCTTATAGTCTATAGTCTCGAACCATGCGCCAAGTCTACGAGTTGTAAGTCTATAGTCTCCAATCGTGAGCCAAGTAACTTGACTTAATCTATAGTCTCACAAAGAGGCTTGGTGTCCACCCATGATCTCACAACTTTTTTAGGCGGAGTGACTCAGGACTTGGCGGTTTTTTTACGAGTCCGTTTTTGGTTAGATCTCAAGACTTTTTGTGCAGTTGCAGTAAATAAGGAATGATATTTTCTCTGGTACACAGGAAAATACGATATAAGTGTGGAATTGATAGGTTTTTATTTTCAAAGTGTCAGAGGACACACATAACATGTTTGTAAGAGGGCCGCCCATGCCATGCTCTTCCCAACCATATTCCATCACCCCAAACCAACAACTCTCCCGCCATCATACACATCTACCTTGTCTCCGTGACATTAGGAGGGCTACCTAATATTGTCTAATATTATGTCCGAGTCTGTTGTATTCCAGTATAAGGAGTTTCTATTGGGTTAGCTTTTACCTGGGTATGATCAAAGTTGATTATATGGATTCCGTTAATTGTTGTGACACGAGCCAAGGGTACGTAGGTTTGGCCGCAACAGAAAAGTGATGAGCCGATGTCGATTAGGGCAGTGTCTAAGCTCAAGCCGTGACTCTTGTGAATTGTGATGGCGTATAAGCTATCGTTATAGGGAACTGTTTTGTATAAGCTTAGACGAATGCTTTTGTTGTAACTTCTTGCTCTTTACAGGCCCTAAATCGTGTTCCAATTCGAAAGAAAGTTGAATTTTTATGGACTTTACTTTTTTTGGAGTGTCTGGGTCGTACATAACACTCAGTGTCAGTACGGTACCCACTGCACCGTTAACCAACCCAATTAACATAATCTTTGTGCCAAGTTTAATATAGTAATGGTTTTTTTTCGAAACCAGCCGTATTAGATTAGAACAATCCTCTTCGTACTTTTTGAGTATAGCTTATTGACTGGAGCATAGATCTGGGACAGTCCAACGAGTCCTCAGCTTCCAGGATGATCTCAGGAGAGTTTATAGCTTCAAGTATGGCTTTATGTAAGGCTTTGCACAATGTGGTTGGTTGGCAGCAATGAAAAAATATTGCATCTCGTGGCAGGCTGGATAATTGCCTCGTAAGTTGATCGAATCAGCCAGTAGGATCAGTCGACGTGATATTCACGAGTCTCTCAGTAAGTACCTGGATATCGTGTTATTGGAAATTATTCCCAAGCGTACACGATAAAGCACAAATTCACTATTATTTTGCTGTCTCATATTATTTTATTGTTAGTTCATCGACAATCGATCAGCAAGCGATCAACAATGCTAATAATCAGATCGATCGTTAGTGCATCAACAATCGATCAACAATGGCTTAGGTGCAATGTTTTTTTTCCTCTTTCTAATACCTGCAATAAGTTGTCGGGTGTCTAATAATTTTTATTTGTGGAGTTGTTCCCCTTGGTTTGAGATTTCCATACGATTCCATTTTGTCTCTCCTGATCAATAATGGCTGTTTAAAGTTATTAAAAAGCTGGCATCTCGAATCAAGATGGCCTATTCCTAATGTTCATATATTAAGTAGTAGCCCTTGTTTTGAGGATTTCAGATCAGTTTCCATTATGTCTCTGCGATCAGTAATGGCTGATTTACGATTTTTTTAAGATTCGAAATGCCCGCCATCTAGAATCTAGAATCCAGATGATCGAGTTCCAGTTTCGGACTTTTCCCTAGTGTCCCAGACCGTAACCTATCTTTATGCCAAATTTGGTGTCTCTATGATAGCTGTAAGTACATGATCAATTTGATTATCACCACCTATATATGTATACTCGCTTTGCGAGGCGGGGGGGATCCGCCCCCCCCCCCCNCTGTAAGTACATGATCAATTTGATTATCACCACCTATATATGTATACTCGCTTTGCGAGGCGGGGGGGATCCGCCCCCCCCCCCCACACCCCCCTGTGGGGCTTCGCCCCAATTGGCGCGCCTTCGGCTCGACTGCGGCCGTGCCCCCGGGCGTATCCCATCAAGTTACACAACATCCACCAGTGACGTCTCGAATGAAGCATCAAATCTGGGTTTAGGCTGCATCAGGTATTCAGGTTACATATCGGGTATGCCCACGGTATGTCCATGGATTGATTGAACCTTGGGTAGGAATACCGGTATATATCGTCTCATTATCAACTTTATATATATTAGATTAGTTCATCATCATCCTTCACGGGTTTTTCCAAAAATCCTGGGGTAACTTGTAAATTTGGGAATTATGTGTGCAAGCCAATCTGCAAGCGGGTCATATGACGTCACTCTTCAGCTGCTGGCTAATAAACGGGACAGCCGGTGACGTCACGTTCAAAGTCCCCGGTTTGGTGTGAAATAACCTCATAACAGTTATTGGTATGGTTGGACATTAGCTGCCAATATTAGCTGCCTGATAATTTCCCCGCGTTCTTCGGAGCAACCTTGAGTGAATTAATCTTATTCCCACTAATTGGAAGGGAAACGAGTTTAATATTTTATGACGCACTAAAATTAATAAAATCGGCACATATGACCTTTACGGCCTCTACCCTATTTATACCCCGTTGGAGGATCTAGACACTTCACAGTCCTCTTGCGTCCTATTGGTCCAGCCACACCAGAGACTATAATTACGACCAACCAGGCAGCCGCAGTGCACACACATGGCGCAGTGTAAAACGCAGGATGGGAATTAACACGATCCAGTAACTGCAAGCTGATTGATCAGATTTGTTGAATGGCTGGCAGTCATTGGCGGACTGTACGCATGTGCAGTGATGGGGGAAACGGTAATGTAGGCGGAAAAGTTTGGCGGGAAGGTGTGAGGCTCCTGATTGGCGGAGCCGTATATCGGCGGGAGCAGGAAGTAACATGACGCAACATTTCTGCTGCAATTTTCAACGGAAATTGCCGGATACGGGGGGGAGGTGAGTAGCGAGAGGATTGCAGAGGGTGGGGTTGGCGGGGGTGTGAGGGGGAGGGGTGAAGGGGAGGTGTGAGCCTCCTGATTGGGCGAGGGTGTGAGGGGGGGGGGATATGACGTAGTGGCAGATTAGGGGAGGAGGAGTGGAAGGGGAGGCAAGTCGGTGGGGGAGGCGACAACAGCGGGGAGTTGGCGGATACATTAATTTCGCGATATCGGGTTTGCGTCTACATTTAATTTGGCGATCTCCAAAACGGATGGGAATTTTGCGATTATGAGGATTTTTGGCATCGGTATACGGGAGGCTAGAAATCCAACGGCGTAAGTCCGACGTCTCTGCGACGCCGGGAAGTGCGAAATCTTTTTCATCCTCCTCCTCCTCCTCGTCGGATAGGGGCTTTATATATATTAGACTCGCTTTGCGAGCCGGTGGGGCTCCGCCCCCCCGGACCCCCCCGTGGGGCTGCGCCCCACGTGCGCGCCTTCGGCGCGGTGCCCGTGTTCCGCCTAATCCATCCGGTTACAGAACCCGTGACGTCACGGTCCACGAAGGTATGACGGTATGAGAATGCGCCCTTAGCTGACGGATGGTGAAAAAGGAAAAGTGGGGTGGGGGCCAGGAGGAGTGGGTGTAACCATATGTGAGCTGAGAGGTCTCCGGAGATGAGGGTGAATGGGCCATTGTTCTTTCCCGGCTTAACGACAACCAGATGTCCGTGTGGCGGGTGCAAAAGTCGACTTTTGGCCATCTCGAAAACGGCTGGGAATTTTGGGATTTTGAGGATTTTTGGACAATGTATATCGACTGCATACAAGGAATCCAACGGAATTTCGACCACAGCTCTACGACCTCGGGAAGTGCGAAATCTTTTCCATCCTATATCCTATATCCTCCTCGTTTAGGGGCTTTATATATATTAGAAGACTCGCTTTGCGAGCCCCCCCCCCGGACCCCTCCCCCCCCCCGTGGGGCTGCGCCCCACCTGCGCGCCTCAGGCGCGGTGCCGGTATTCCGCCTAATCCATCCGGTTACAGGAATCAGTGACGTCACCGGTAGCGATGAGGAGTTTCCGAACGTGCCCTCTCTGACGTATCGTTCAAAACAGCGCTTGGAACGACAGGTGGGACCATCTGTGACGTATCATTCCCACGACTCCAGGTTTGAGTAGTGTAAAGATCCCAGGGGGTGGAGGGGAGGGGGTGGGCCATTGTTCTCCTTCTTTACGACCATCTGCGGGCGAGGTCGCAAGTCGATCCGTGGCAATTTGCGGATACATTATTTTCGCGATCTCGGGTTTGCGTCTACATTTAATTTGGCGATCTCGGGTTTGCGTCTACATTTAATTTGGCGATCTCGAAATCGGCTGGGAATTTTGCGATTACGAGGATTTTTGGAATCGGTATACCGGAGGCTAGAAATCCAACGGTGTAAGTCCGAGATCTCTGCGACCCCGGGAAGTGCGAAATCTTTTTCATCCTCCTCCTATGTATCCTCCTCCTCGTTTAGGGGCTTTATATATACTTGGGTGCGGATTCTCGTGGACTTTACGGGAGGCCCGCAAGTCGCAAACGCCCGTATCGCCCCGGCAACTAAAAAAAACTCCCGAAGTGGAATTATCGTGTCGCGCTCCCGCAAGGGCTGCGGGAAGGAAAGGCCCGCAAAGATACGGGTGGGTGGCAGCACCTGTATGTGTGCCTGTAAGTCGCCTGTCGCTCTCAAAAATGGCCGCTTCCCCGACAGCAGCTGTGTGTCCGTAAGGCGGGGATCGAACACGGATAAACATGGCCCAGGGGCCCTTCCACGAGTACTGGAGTGCCTTCCATGCGGGCCAGAATGGCCTCTTTTTCACGGTCATCCCAGTTCGGCCGGCGAGGGGCGCGGGCGGAACCCAGGGCAGACTTCTTCCCCGGCATCGTCTTCGCTCTCACCTCGCTCAGATTCGAATAAGGTCACAGATTCGATAAGGTCATTGACCTTAGACTCGATTGCCTACTGCACACTCTCGCGACGTTTGCCCGAACTGAATTCTCGCTGTTCTTTTCTCAATAGCGTTTAATCCCGTCGCTGTCCATTGTACTGCGGTGGGAATGCACCCTTTTCTCCTCTGCCATTGGCTCCTGTCCGTTTCCGGTGGGCGGAGCTACAAGAACCCCCGTATCCCCCCCCTACTTTCAATTCTTTCGTGTAAGGACTTACAGGCTACCACATTTATTCCACTTTTTCGGGGTCCCGCATCCGTCGCCATCTTGGACGGACTTGCGGGCCCGCAGACTTACGGGAGTCCACGAGAATCCGCCCCTTGATATATACAGGGTGTTTATTGTAACTCTGCAAAGACTTTCAGGGGTCATAGAGGGGACCAAGACAAGTATTTTTGACATAGGAACCCGTGTCCGGAAGCGCCATCTAGAGGGGGTTCACAGACAAGGAACGGGTGCGCTCAGGCGCGTCACGCGAGAGGCGCTAGGCGAGCGGACTGTTTTGTTGATAGATGGCGCTCGGATAGTAACCAACGATGCGATGTGCCATAACCTGGCAACAGCAGAGCCATCTAGCAACTAAAGTCCGCCTCCCAGGAGACGCGCGGATAGTCAACAGCGGTTCTGTTGTTGCCAGGTTATGGCGTATCGCGTTGTTGTTTACTTACAACGACGCGATACGCCATAACCTGGCAACAACTGTGTGCCACCTATCAACAAAGCAGTCCGCTCGCCTAGCGCCTCTCGCGTGACGCTTCTGAGCGCACCCATTCCTTGTCTATGAACCCCCTCTAGATGGCGTTTCCGGACACGGGTTCCTATGTCAAAAATACTTGTCTTGGTCCCCTCTATTACCCCTGAAAGTCTTTGCAGAGTTACAATAAACACCCTGTATAATATACAGGGTGATTACAAATGAATAGTATAATTACAAATGCATATAGCTCCGTACCTATCAACCGCACATGAACGTGTTATACACCAAATGAAA